>JASAMY010003581.1:0-103019 GCA_030248085.1 Paralinhomoeus sp. GSCO2_6 | reverse complement strand
TAAAAAAGAAAGGTTAAAAAAAAAAATTCTCATGCCTATGTGCCATGTGCCTTTTATGGTCAAAATATAGTGGTAGGTACATTTATATCGTATATACACACGACTACTAACCAATAATAGTACGTTTCAGCAACTATTAACGGTAAATTAAATCAACCATTAAATGTGGCAAAAGTGATCAAAATCACCGATAAATCGGCAATTTTGACAGCGAAACTAGCATTACCATTCAAAATTTTTAGGTTGAAATAATAGAAGCCCCCTTCTCCAATAGTGCCCCCTTCCAATAGTGCCCCCGGCTCTGGAGAGATTGAAAAAATAGTGCCCGGGGCACTATTGGAGGATTTACGGTATACCGGTGTGAACACGTCAACAATACGCCGTGCAAATGTTCACCGCGTTTAGCGGTGGTGATTGGCACGACGCCGGAAGGCTCCACTACGGGCAAGACCGAACTGGCGGTCGACGCGATGGCCGATTTCCTGGAGAGCAATGGCATATGAGCGCCTCAAGCGAAGGCCCCGCCTCGACTTGGCGTCCGTCGGCAGGACCACTGCTTCAGTTCAATGATACAAGGCCTAGGGTTCAATTGTTCGAATTCTCTGTTGTAGATTGTCATGTCATAGTCATGGTAGATTTGGTAGATTTGGTTCTCTGTGGTAGATTTGGTGGGCGGATGACGATCGACGGTTGAAGCAAGATGGATCGGAATGAATTGCGACTCTCTGAGTTGTCTGAATGAATTCAAACACTGAGAGAGTACGCGCACCACAGTACGATCCAAGGTGTCGCACCAGTATGTGTCAGTTGCGTCATGTCAGTTGGATAATTGGATTGGAAGAGTCAATTGTCATCTCCACGCAACTATGCCATATAGTCCGCCTTTACATCTCCTAGCATGCTACGTAGAATGGCTGTTGATTGCGAGTTTAACTGTTCTCCATGAGGAGCGGAACGCAGGCTGACTGCGTTCTTTCCTTTCCAGGTTCCAAGTTGGATTCTTGGATCAGGATCTGGACTGATACGAATAAAGCGTTTTTTCAATAAAAACGCTAAAAAAACATCTACTTTGACAACAGATGCTAAAAAACATCTGCTCGTCCGATTATTTTTCGCATCGCTACACTCTCACATCTTGCACAGTGTAGAACCGGTGGGTACGGCATTACAAGTTTAACACCACCAAGCTCGACCAGACGTTCGTGCGCGCAAGTAACGTTTGCCCGTGTTGTGACGACTTCAGCAGAGAGAGAAGAGGTTGTTCGTACAACGTCTGCGAGGATTCGTACAATATGGACTGTGGCATGCGGAAGATGACCATGCTGGAGAGCGGATCCGGCAAGCTCCAGCTACTCTTGACCGCCGGGTAGTGGCATTTGCACTGGCATTCGAATGTGTGTGTGTGTGTGTGTGTGTGTGTGTGTGTGTGTGTGTGTGTGTGTGTGTGCGCGTGCGTGCGTGCGTGCATGTGTGTGTGTGTGTGTGTGTGTGTGTGCGTGCGTGCGTGCGTGTGTGTGTGCGTGTGCGTGTGCGTGTCCGTGTGTGTGTGTGTGTGTGTGTCATATGAAAATTGCTGCAGGGCCAGCGGCTGGGACACGTACATTGCCCAGTTAATCGACGCGTCCAAGGACAAAAGTGGCCGGCCGCAGTGCGACGGCGCCGCCATCATCGGAAAGGACGGCTCTATCTGGACGGGTCCTGGTCTGGACGACGGCCTCAACGTTTGCTGGCGCGCGCACGCGTCACAGCGTGAACTTGGAGAGAGGAGAGAGGCTCGCCGTGCAGATCACGCCAGCCGAGGCGGAGGTGGTGGGGAAGGCGTTCAAGAACGAGAACTTCGCCGGGCTTCAAGCGGACGGGGTCCACGTGGCCGGTGTCAAGTACTTGTTCATGAGAGTGGTGGACGACAAGAAGGTGTTCGCCAAGACCTCCGATCACGCGATCACGCTCGACTCTTCCGACACCGGTATGGGTAGCGCAAGCGCAAAGGGCGGCGGGCGCCCGTCGACGCCGCGTCGACCGTCGCAGCGGTGGTGATGGGTACGACGCCGGATGGGTCGGATCAGTCCAGCACCAATGAGGCTATCGCCGGCGTCGTCAAGTTCCTGAAGAGACACGACATGTGAGCCGAGCCTCGCGATGGCCAGCTCCGAGTTCAGAGCACGGTCGAAGACCACACCTGCCAGCAGCACCACCGCTTCAATTCAATGATACACCACCTAGGGCTCAATAATTGGAATTCTAGGTATTAGTCTATACTTAGTGAGTAGATGACGAAGGAATTCAAAACAAGATGCGACGGAATGCGTCTCGCTCGATCGTCCTACACAGCGATTCAAAAACTGAGAGCACGCTCAGCACAACAGCACGACCGAGCATAAGTCTGGGTGCATGTATGGTCGTGTATGTGTACGTATGTACATGTATGTGCATGTGAGACTGTGTGAGAAGAGTGTGTTAGAGTGTACCAATGTATGTGCGCAGTGTCTTTTCCCCTTAAAAATCGCCTACCCGCGCCTTTCCACCCACACAGCTTACCACGCATCGACACTTCCAGTTTATAAGCCCCCCCCCCTATAATAATACACTTTCCTAGAGCTCGAACGAAACAATTAGACCCCCCTCCCCCTGGGGGGGCGGGGCTAATTATACGGTCTACAGGATAGCCGATTTTTAACGCTTTTTTGGCCAAAAAGTGCCTATTTAGTAGAGTTGGGAAAAAAACGTTTTGACTTTGGACCTACGTTTTTTTTGTAAAAGAAACGGTTTTATTTAAAAAGCAACCGTTTCTTTTGTTTCCTTTTAAAGTACGTATGCACATGTACCATACATCATAGTAAGCCATCAGCGGAGTGCCCAAAGCATAGAAATCGGCACATAGAGCAGGTTGAATGGAGTAAAGCTGCGCAAGCACTGCAGTAAGCACAAGCAGACAGGTGGGCTCCTCACGTGTGCATGCAGGCGTGCGTGTGAAGGCGTCTGTGTGTGTGTGTGTGTGTGTGTGTGTGTGTGTGTGTGTGTGTGTGTGTGTGTGTGTGTGTGTGTGTGTGTGTGTGTGTGTCAGTGTCATATGGAAATTGCAATTGCAGGGCCAGCGGCTGGGACACGTACATTACCCAGTTAATCGACGCGTCCAAAGACAAAAGTGGCCGGCCGCAGTGCGACGGCACCGCCATCATCGGAAAGGACGGCTCTATCTGGACCGGTCCCGGTCTGGACGACGGCCTCAACGTTTGCTGGCACGCACGCGTCACTAGTGCCTTAGTGTGACTTGGAGAGAGACTCGGCGTGCAGATCACGCCAGCCGAGGCGGAGGTGGTGGGGAAGGCGTTCAAGAACGAGAACTTCGCCGGGCTTCTAGCGGACGGGGTCCACGTGGCCGGAGTCAAGTACTTGTTCATGAGAGTGGTGGACGACAAGAAGGTGTTCGCCAAGACCTCCGATCACGCGATGATCACGCTCGACTCTTCCGACACCGGTATGGGTAGCGCAAGCGCAAAGGGCGGCGGGCGCCCGTCGACGCCGCGTCGACCGTCGCAGCGGTGGTGATGGGTACGACGCCGGATGGGTCGGATCAGTCCAGCACCAATGAGGCTATCGCCGGCGTCGTCAAGTTCCTGAAGAGACACGACATGTGAGCCGAGCCTCGCGATGGCCAGCTCCGAGTTCAGAGCACAGTCGAAGACCACACCTGCCAGCAGCACGACCGTTTCAATTCAATGATACACGGCCTAGGGCTCAATAATTCGAATTCTCGGTATTAGTCTAGACTTAGTGAGTAGATGACGAAGGAATTCAAAACAAGATGCGACCGAATGCGTCTCGCTCGATCGTCCTACACAGCGATTCAAAAACTGAGAGCGCGCTCAGCACAAGTGCACGACAGAGCATCTCAGCATAAGTCTGGGTCTATGTATCTGCGCGTATGTGTACGTATGTACATGTACGTGCATGTGAGACTGTGTGAGAGTGTGTGTTAGAGTGTACCAATGTATGTGCGCAGCGTCTTTTTCCCTTAAAATCGTCTATCCGCGCCTTTCTACTCACAAAGCTTACCACGCATCGACACTTCCAGTTTATAAGCCCTCTCTGTAATTAGCCTCCCCCCCCTATGATTATACACCCTCTTAGAGCTCGAACGAAACAATTAGCCCCCGGGTGGGCTAATTATGGGATCTAAGGTATAGCCTGTTTTAACCCATTTTTGACCAGAAAGTGCCTATTTAGACGCTATTTCGGTACATTTTTCTTGTGACACCCCTCCCCTTTTGAATCTGCTTACCCCCCTCCCCCCACCTCCCCAGAATGGTCTCCAACCCTCCCCCCCCCCTACTTCAAAAACTTGGTTACATGTACGCTTAGCAACCGCTTTCTACTGCACGCACCGGGACTGATTACTCAGCTCAATTCAAAACGGCTTTGTCTAGGTGTTGTAATTCAAACCTTTTTTTAACCCACCCAGAAAGAAACGCGAGCATAACTCATTGGATTAGTACCGACAATTCAGACTGCAATTGTAGGCAGCTTCTTCGTCGCAGTGGCGTAGCCATTTTTTTTGTTTTTTTTTTGGGGGGGGGGGTGGGCAAGCGAATTTTTGTGACGGGTAAAAGCCCACAAATGCACGAAGAAAAGCCAGCACCACAGGTAAATTTTTTGCAAATTCTACACGAATATGCCTCTGAGAGGTCGCAAAACAACTACATACTTTGCTCACAAAACACAGCGCTGCAGGCAAATTTTTCTTTTTGGGTATAAACGTACGAGCACCCCCCTTCAAAAAATTGGGTGACTAAAAGTTGAGGGGCGAGTACTCCTCTGCCTCCCCTCCGGCTACGCCACTGCTTCGTCGTTCCTCGCTCAGGGTGCGTGTTGTCGAGAATTCAATTTCCGTTTGAACTTGTTATTGCCGTGTTTCACTCCCCGCTGCACTCTCAATGGTAGGAAAGTGCCGCCTTTTGTCCAAGACGCGCGAGCGCGTGCCACCACCCAATCGGGCCGTACGAGACGTCACGCATTGCCTGGGGCCTCGATTCACCTTGCTTGGCTTTATCGTATTCAGTTGCGCAGACGCAGTCGCCGGTTCTTGTCAAAGACAGCGTGCACGCTTCTCCTCGCCGCGATGCTCGAGCTCATCTCGCCTCTGAGTCGGGTGCTGCTGGCGGTGACGACGGTGTCGGTGCCGCTCTACGTCCTCCTGCTGGTGGTGCTGGTGCGCGAGCGCGACACGCCGCCGCTCGACAGCCCCTTCTACCACCTGAGCATTGCCATCGGAGTCACAGACCTGTCGAGCCTCGCCGTCATGTACCTGGGACAGAAACCCCTCGAGTGGGGCGTCCTCGTCAAGGAGGTTTTTGAGCCCGGTACGCCACTGCGAAGCGCACGCACGCATGCACGCACACAAGTACCCAGTAATACTGCAGAATTTACCATTTCAAAAAGAACTCTATGACAAGCTTATCATTCGCCCCCCCCGCCTTTGCATACTGCGAAGCCTATGATAAGGCCCCGCCCCCCTCACGATAAACACCCCTCCAAATGTCCATACAAATTCGTAAGCGCTCCCTCATTTTTTTTTTGTCCACTACAGCCAAATATAGGTACCGTAAAGCCCCCGATAAACGCCCCAATGTGTCGTCTAAACGATGCTCTGTTGTCTCGCAGCCTCGAGTTTTCTACCCGCCGCCACTGTGTCTTTCACCGCTTTTATTATGATGGCTCAAAACTGCGGGACGACTCTGCTCGCCCTCAATCGGATGATGGCTATCATCACGCCGGACGTATACGAGAAGGTATTTGAAGATACACCATACCGTAAACCTTATACCGTAATTGTTTTAGCAGGAGGTTGGCTAATTGTAGGCGGGGCATAAACTGAGAGGGTCGATGTGTGCGAAGCTTTGTTGGGAGCGCACACACGTCGGTACACTCTCTCACACACTCGCACACTCTCACTTACCAAACGCGTGTAGGCACCGACACTGCAAAATTGCTGTTTTGACCAGTGACTCATTTAGAGGGCGGGGGCAAAAATAGTACGGAGACCAATAAACTCATAGGAGGGGGCTAATTGTAGGGGGGGGGGGGCGGCTGATTATACAGTTGAGTGAGTGAGATGCGCGCGCGCGACATGAGTGAGCAGATACATCGTGCACCGTCTCGTCATCTTGTTTAGTGCGCTGTCTGCATCGGAACCTTTTTTTTCCAATGTGCAGGTGCAATTGCCGAGTTCCAGGTGTGGGTGCCACGCAACTACCGCTACGTCCTCATCCCAATGGTGGCCGCGACCGCCTGGGCTCCGTTCGTCGTGTCGCTGAGCGCCAGGCCATACTTCGTCCCGAAAGGGGACAATCTCTCCGGCTACTATGAAATGGAGAACAGGGTGCGCGCGTTGATCGGGTGGGGGAGCGTGGGGGGGGGGGGGGGTACGCAGATTTGAAGAGGAACGGGGTCCCAGAAGGGAAAAAAAAAGGTTCCTAAATAGTGTCTAAATAGGCACTTTTTAGTCAAGAATAGGTAAAAAAAAGCGTTAAACAGGCTATAAATAGCGTTATTTACCTGTTTTAAAGTAAAAAAAATACTGACAAAAGACGACAAGTACACTACTTTCTGTAATTGTAGACAAGTTGGAAAACTTTAGGAAAATTCTAGGGGGGCTGGGTAGGGGCAAAATTCCAGTTGGCGGGTGGGGGGGGGGGGGGGGAACCCCCAGTTACATGTCTGTTCGGACTTGTAGGGTCCCCTCTACGTGACGATGGCGGCCATGCTGATGCTGATGTCGGTGGTGTCGGCGAGTTGCTACGCGCTGGCCATCGGCTCTCTGCTTCGACAGAAGGCGCGTCTCGTGAGGGGCGGCAGCTTCCAGCAGACGCTTGCGGCAGAGGTTGGTGCCATGCAGTGCGCTCTTGCACAAGCACAACACAGAACGAGAACGAGCGCACAGACAGCCATGACAGACGGTGCAACGAGGCCGAAAATGTAACCGGGAGGGGGCAAGGGGGACTTGACCTCTCCTACCGCAGAATTTTAAGCAACCACCAGAAATATCTCCCTCCCCCTTCGGGTTTTACAACCCAGTTTTTTTTGTATATCAAACCGCTTTCCTCATTTTTTGTCTGCTATGGCCAAATATGTGCCAATTTTGACCAAAAATACCATTTTGACCCCGTTTGTGGGGCGCGAACAGTGTCGAACCCCCCCCCCCAGAAAAGGTTTGACGCCAGCCTCCGTTACATGCATGCCAAAGCCGGTTTCGCGCAGGTCCGTCTGACGATGTGCGGCCTCGCGATCTTCGTGGGCCAGGCGATGCTGGCCTTTGTCTACGTCGCGCTCATCTCCACTGACGATCCGGAATTCACACTGCTCATCTATCAGCTCTGGTCCGTCCATCACACGCGAGCGAGTTCACTGTGCAATACAAGAGACGTGTTGTGCGCGCACCCACTGACACGCAAAGGTGCTCAGCTGCTGCTGGAAGATACCGGGTTTTCCGTTGATAACGAAACGGTCGATCGCGATGATGTTTTGAATGTTGTACATGACAGTTGCGCAACTTTACTCATTAATCGTTTTCAATGCCATCTGTACAGGTGCCCGAGATGCCTCTGCTCCATAGATGATGCAACCAACACCAAATATCCATTTTCCAAATATAACACATTTGGAAATTTTTTTTGTCTCAAAAATCGTGTTTTTTTTCCGAATAAAACACCAGGTGTTATATACGGAAAAACCTGGTTCGCGACAGATGACGTTGTGCGGAACTGACTCTTCAGCGAATCGACTTCAGAGAGATTATGCGGTTCTTCATTCAGGTACGTGGCTATGGACCTCATCAGCTACATCAATCCATATTCCATCCTGTTGGCGTCCAAAGGAGCCAGAGCCAAGTTCCTCGAGGCGTACGGGTGCGGTCGGTTCGTCGCCAAAAAGATCGTGCCGAGGGTGACGACGGTGGTGGAACCAGCCAAGACGGTCTAAGACTGGCCAGCCTCACTGACCCCCCCTCCCTCCCCCACACTGACACAAGTCACGACAGTTTAGCCAATCACTCCAGTGGTGTCGCGTTTTGTCCTCTACTCTGCGTATCCCAGGACGCGTCTCGCAGGACGTGTTGGAACGTTTAGAAGTGTAGAATCAATTCTCGAGCAGTAGTTTTTAAGAACAACGCGTCTTACGTGCACAGCGTGCATAGCAATGGGTAAAAGAAAATCGAACTTCTATAAAGTATAAAAAAAATAAAAATAAAACAGGGCTGATGAGCCGTCTAAGGCTGGAACAGGTCTTCAAATAAACTTGCACATTTGTCGTATTTTGCATAATTAAATTATGCGGCTGAAAACACAGTTACACCAAAAAACCCACCCGCAAATGTCGTTTTATCAAAACCCGTCTCCATCGCTGTCACCGTCTCCATCACGGTGGATAGGCTTTCCCCTAAAAGATAGAGCGTTCCCCTAATGCGCGCAAATTTAAAATATGTACGTTTACGCCGCTTACAAGCGACACACTCCAATCGTTGCAGTGCAATTAAATGCAACTCAATCTTCTTACCAATTAAAAGCCTGCGGTGGCTGTCCCTATTTCCAAATTAATTAGAAGTTGTTCAAACTTGCGGCGCAACTCTTCCGGGCTTCCATCTCAAACGCACCACATTCTAACGGCCGTATGCGCATTGTTCTGGCACGCGTTACTGTTACTGGCGCAGGCACACAACAGCACAGCACACTACATCGCCGTCACGACGTCGAAATGTCCGCAGAGATTTCGCACGTATATGCCTGGGCGCGTGTTCAGATCGTTGGACGGTATATCGTAGACTCCGTTTCCGCCCGGGAAGTGAACAGCCCATTCGAGGCGGCCGTTGCCAACGGCATTGTAAGCAAAGAGATTCACGTTGAGCCAGTTGGCCGCGGCCCAGCACTCGAACTCGGTGGCGTCTACTCCGTCAGAGCGCAGGTCGCCCACCGGCCGGCGTTTGCCCTTGACGAGATCGTACCGGTTCATCAGGTACTCTTCGGCAGACGAGAAGTTGTCGGCGTAGCCGGCCAGCGCGTCCCAGTTGTCTTGGATGAACTGGCAAAGCAGGGACCGCAGGCGAGCATACGCAGACTCGTCTCCCGAGATGACGTAGCTCAGGGAGCGAAAGAAGCAGTCGCCGCCGCCACCGATTGACTGCCGACTTCTGGGGCTCGTCAGGTTGCTGAAGATCGCGCCGTGGCGCGACTCATCGGACGACGATCGGTTGAACCGGATTAGCAGCTCTTGGCATTTCTGCTGCTGCCACGCCGAGTCTGGCGGCGCAAATTTGTAGAGACGCAAGACCGTGGGGACTGGCGGCGCCGATCTGGACGCTGGCGGTCTTTTGACGCCGGCCAGGGAGCTGGCCGCCGACGGGGGCGCCGACCGGCACAACGGAGGCCTGCTTGGCCCGAGATCCAGTCGCCTCCTTCCCCGTCGCCGACAGCGGACGCTTCCGGCAGCGACTGCTCTTCCGTCCCTGGCCGCTCTTTCGTCGCTCCATCGTCTTCTGCGCCTTCCTGGTTCTCTTCCCTTCACTGTCCAGGTCGGCCAACAAGTACTTGGCGCGAGCGAGGAACCTCTCCGCCAAGAGAGTTGCCTCTGCCAGATCCAATCTAGATTGGGCGAGTCGCTCCTGCAATCCATAGAGAACCCCTGTGCAAATATAGCTTAGGCTTGAAGAAACATACTATTACCGAGAATTTCTGCTTGTACTTCTCAAGCTTGTCGTTCAACTCGACGTACACGGTCTTGACGGGTCGTGGTCTTGTGCCCGGCCGCTCGAGTTGGTCAATCCTCGTCTGCTGCTGGAAGTGGCGCCGGTGGAGCTGCTGGAGAAACGTCGACAAATGCGGGTTCCTCAAGTTCCATCTAAAACTTGTGAAAGTCACGCCCGTGGAGCGTCGAACGACCTGACGTGACGCACCTGGCCATGGCCGAGTGGTACGCCTCGGCTGCGTTCGTCGTCCGGTCCCTCTCGGTGAACCAGTGGTTCAGCAAGTCCGTGCCGATCTTCTTGAACCAGAACGTGTCGACGTAGTCGCGGAAGGCGAGCAGCTCGGCCTGCGGCCACTCCATGTAGCCGGGCGGTGGCACCCAGTTGGGCGGGCGCGGTGGCGGCTGGCTGACGAACTGCTCCCAGACGAGGCTCATCAGATCGGGAGGCAGCAGGGGCAGGGCGCAGATCTGCCGAACCCACTCCCAGATCATGGTGTGGGGCTGGTAAAAGCGCCACAGACCCTTGCGCTTCGCCTGCGAGAGAACCGCCTTCGTGAAGTGAAAGAGGCAGCCCCTCAGCTGAAAGAGTCTTGTCGCACTCGTATCTAAGGTACGCGTTGGACAGTCGCACCTTTGCTCGACCGAAGCAGTTGACGACGGCCTGCATTTCGGCTTCTTCGAAATCGGTGAGGATGTGGAGGAAGGCGGGCTCGAGGCCGAGGCCCCGCCACGCCTCCTGGAGACTCGGGAAGACGAACGAGTAGGCGGCGGCCGTCTTGTTCGTCATGAGCGCGTGCACGAGCGCCACCCACTCTCCGCGGTGCTGAACAATAGCAGATCCAACTGCTTGCATGTCGTTGCACTTTTGGAGTCGACAACTGACCCTGCCGTGTACGGTGTAGATCTGAGAGAAGCCTCTGGGGGCGCTCTTGAAGGTCGCATCGGCTATCAGCTTGTCGGAGTGGGCAGCGACGAGGAGGTCTTTGTCGCTGGCGAAGACGACGACGCCCAACTCCCGACTCGAGGCGAGCAGCCATCTGTTCGGGACAACATTCGTTCGCAAATTATGACCCAATGGACGAGTGACACAAACCTTTCGTCAAAGCCGTGGACGAATCCTCTCAGGGTGTTTCTGTAAATAGAAACGTCGTTGAACGGGTCCTTGACGGATGGCGCCGACTGCCTGCGGACTCTGTTGAGGGAGGCGCGCGATTCGATGTAGGAAGGATACTGGGCAGTGACGCTGTCCGGTCCCACAAGTGGCAGTTCATCTCGGAATCGCTGAGCCACCTCCATGCACTCCATTTGTCCCTAAGAGTTTACTTAGTGCTTGCTTACCAAGTAGCTTAAAGGCAAAGGTTCGTATGTACCTTTTCGTGGGCCACGCGCGGCTCCATTTTTCCTTCCTTGATGCGCTTTCTCGATAGCCGCTCCACTTGACGAATTTCCAGCTGGGAAGCGTGCTTCGGCCCACAGTTCTCGTGGTGGACGGCGCGCCCCCCTTTGCCGTACTCTGTCGTGCCGTCCGGACGACGGATAAGAGTCGGCGTCAAGTAAGTCAGCCGTTCGCCTCCGCTTTGCCATTTTCTGTACAAGCTGTCGCAGACGAGGCAGCGAAAGTACTCGTCGCCGGCCGCCGACACGCACACCAGCGTGTAGCTTCTATGACCCCCGTCTTCGCCCACAGAGATTACTCTGTTTTTCAGCTTTTTGTTCAGCAGCAGAGCCGACGACAAGTGACCTTCACCGGCCACCAAAGGTCGCGTTTGCAAGCCGCCGTGCCCGGTGGAGTAACGCGACACGTCGCGACGCGGCGTCGACACGTTTTTCGGTTGGCCGGGCTGGTTGGCGCGTTCGGCTGGCCGGTCCTTGTCGTCGACCCCTCCGACGGAGTCATCCAGCACAGAAGACAGAGGACAGACGGCAGCGGCGACGCTCGCTGCCGTTGAAAGACGCACTGCTGTCGACGAGCCGCCATCGACGCACGGCCGCACCGACACGTTGCTCAGCTGGCCGGCGAGTCGGCGGTCCTGGTCGACATTGACGACGGAGTTGGCCGACGCAGTCTGGCCAGACGACGGACAACTGGCACCGGCGACGCTCGCTTCAGACGGAAGGCGTGCTGCTGTCGACGAGTAGCCATCAGCGAAGTACACGTCCGCCAACGCGTTTCCTGGCCGTCCGGCAAGTCGGCGGTCCTTGTCAACCGTGCCGATGGAGTCGCTCGGCACAGTCTGGCCAGACGACGCAGGACAGACGGAAGTAGCGACGCTCGTTGCCGACGGAGGGCAGGACGCTATTGACGAGCCGCAACCGATGCACGGCCGCACTGACACGTTGCTCAGCTGGCCGGCGAGTCGGCGGTCCTGGTCGACATTGACGACGGAGTCGTCCGGCAAAGGCTGACCGGAAGACGACAACTAGCGGCGACGCTCGCTCTGGCGGCGCTCGCTGTGGCCGTTCTTGACGACGAGACGCCAGCGCTGCACGCCTGCACCAACGCGTTTCTCGGCCGGCCGGCGCGTCGGCACCCAAAATGCGGGTCGTTGAGACGCCGATAAATGCTCACAGAGCTGACCCGATGACCGGTCAACTTCTGAAAATAAGCTTCTTCTGATGATGGACCACAAAAACAGGACGGTTTTGTGAAACTGACCGAAATACGCTCGGAAACCGATGTTACAGTTTCGGAAGAATTCTTTTCTCGAAGCAAATTAAGCAACCGTTGAACGTCGTCACGCGCCCAAACCTGATCTTGCGTACCTTTTCTCGACATCACACCTTTGTAGGAAGTTGATGAAAACATAACAATTTAAATTCGCGCCTACCGTAGTTATCACCTTTTTCTACAGTAGTTATCAGAGTTTTCTACAGTAGTTTTAAGTATTTTCTACCGTAGTTTAGGGGAACGTCTCGACACGTCCATCACATTCAACTTCCTTGCTCCCTCTCGGCCCCCGACTAGACTTTTGCAGTTGTATTTGGGAAAACCGATCTCGAAGGGAAAGGGGACGAGTTTGAAAGAGACAAAATAATTATTTGGGTGCGTTATAATCTACGCCTTTTTATTGACTCTCTTGTCGCCTCTCGAAAGTTATTATTGCTTTTTGTTCTCTCTGTTGTCGCCTCCCGAAAGTTATTAGTTCTAAACTATCAAACACAAAAACTATAGAATATTAGAATTCTATGCAAATTGAGGTGGTGGTGTGCGCGTCGGCTTGTGTGACACGAGATTCGGACACGGATTCAGCAGACGAACAACAAACTAACAAACGAATTAATAATCGCTTCACAGCCACTTCGCACAACCTACATTTTAAAGCCTACAAATACACACCAAAGGCGCGAGCCAGTTTGTCGCGGTGGCTCAACAACAACTTGCCCTTAGTGTTGGAGACGTTGAGCAATTTGTTGTGGAAATTCAAGTAGCGAGACATGACACAGCCATATCTACAGCGGATGACCATGTCTCGCATGGCCATCGAGTAGTGCTGCCCATTCTGCTGCCAATACGCGTACCGCTCCCGGTGGACCAGCACGAGGTCTTTGGGCGCCGCTGTCGACGTCGGCAACCGCAGATGAATGGAGCAGCAAAACAGTGTTTTGCGAGACACGCTCACTGCAAAGTTCTAGCTGGGAAGCGGTTGTTGATAACCATTGGGTGTGGGTGCTGGGTCCAGCAGCCGATGAGGCCGAGGTCCGGCCCAACAACCTTGCAGGTCAGGTCGATGTACCGCCGCCTCTTGTCCTTCTTGGCGTTCACTATCTTTATTTCACAGAGCCGTGTTATTTCAGTGCGATTGTCACGGGTATGGCATACGCACGCCATAAGGAGTCAGCCGACGCCACTCGCCATTATGCGGCTATGGCGTTAGGCGACTCAAAGAGGTGCACTCGTCAGTGCAAAGAGGCAATCAAACTAGCCAGACTGACGGGTCTCTCGACCGACGGTCCTTACACATTGGATGACACCATGACCATCCAGCGATCTGCCAAGGGTTTAGATCTTAGGATCTCGAAGATCGTTCATGGCATTGGCAGGCCCGCTCCAATTCTCAAGGACTCCACCCCTGGGCAATGGCACATTAATATTTTTTTAACGGATGATGGGCGCGCCATGCTGATCTGCTCTATGCCCAGATTCCTGTACGTTCTCTCTTTGCTACTATTATTTGTTTATTCTACATTATGTTCTGGCGAGGCTCGGGCATGCCAACAAGGACAAGGTTGAGTTTCCTCTTCTCTTTCTGCTGTTGCTCTTCCACGTCCCTCAGCAGCCCTCTTTGAAGTCAGCCGATTGGAACAGGCTGGCTGGCAGCTCACCATACGCCCGAGGCGGGCAGTAATGGCGCTGACTGCCGAAGGAGTGGCGCTGTCACTCTGCTGAAAGCGTCCACCCTCCACAAGCAACACGCGCTGCTCCAGCGCGTCAATGGTCTCCGCTTGATGGCTGATCATCTTCTCCTGATTGCTGATCTTCGCCTTGAGCGTGGCAGTGTAGCGCTCGAGAGCACGCTCGACTGCGCGCTCGACGGCACTGTTAAAAGCTAGCGGAACTTCAGCTCGAGACGCCTCGATCTTCTTCATGAGCGCCTCAACGTCGAGCATGGCAGCTCCTGCCTTGCGAGCCGCCGAGCATGGGCACTGGGGTCGGCGTTGGTCGCTGCTTGCACTCGCAGACACGCGGGGACTTTTTACATGTAGGGCAGACAGCCATGCGTCTTATCGCTCAATGGGATCTCCGCTGACTTCTTCTTCTGCACAAGAGAATATCAACTGTACAAGAAGAATATCAACACTGCCATGGTACGAGCACTGAGTGCTACAGCCTTGTGCCAGCCTCTGTCATCAGTTGTGCTTATGCAGATGGTGGGGTCAAACAGAGCAACTGACAGCCATATTGAGTCAGCAAGCTATAATATCAGCAAGCGTACCGTAAATCCTCCAATAGTGCCCCCGGGGCACTATTTTTTCAACCTCTCCTTTACCTGGGGTCACTATTGGAGGGGGGCACTATTGGAGGGGGGGCTTCTATTATTTCAACCTAAAAATTTTGAATGGTAATGCTAGTTTCGCTGTCAAAATTGCCGATTTTTCGGTGATTTTGATCACTTTTGCCACATTTAATGATTGATTTACCGCTAATAGTTGCTGAAACGTACTATTACTGGTTAGTAGTAGTGTGTATACATGATATAAATGTACCTACCACTATATTTTTGCCCATAAAAGGCACATGGCACAACATACCCCTTACCCCCGGGGGCATTATTGGAGGGGGGCTCTATTATTTCAACCTCGCCATACCCGGGTGCACTATTGGAGGGGGGGATTGTATTGGAGGATTTACGGTAATCTACACTTGTTTTGCAAAAGCATTGTTCACTAATTTTTACGTTTGCACTATGGTACAACATTATTTTGGTGTCATTTTCCTCAGTCTTACCTCGTGTTCAGACATTCGCGTTAGCATCGCATTACCAAAATAACCGGCTATTAGTAAAAGCGAATTGCGAATTGCGAATTTTGAATTTTGAATTTTGAATTTTGGTGAACGTCGTTTATAGAACGCGTGCATTGTTTGCATGTCAAGTGGAATAGACTATATGGAAAGTTACCGAGAAACTGTGAATGTTCATTTTACAAATTCTGGGAAAGTGCGGTGGGACAAAATTTTATTTCGTTGTGAAACTAAACTCATATATAAGTGATTTTAACTGAGAGTTGGAAAACGTATATGAGGAATGAGGATCTAATGGAGAACTCGTGCCCAGTCTGTGGCGATAGGTTCGCCAGCAGGCAAGACTTGGAGGAGCACTACTTGTGGGACCACGAGCGCAGTGACGTGAACGCCACAAGTTTGGACGAAGCATTGGCCGGCAGCGTCGACCACGAAGTTGTCGTCGGACGCGGTTTTGTTGTTTACAATTGGTAATGTACAGCATAGCTAGGAACACAATTCGTATTCGAGTCAGATGTGGACGAAACGAACGCGTTCATCGACGGAGAGACGTTCGTGCCATTGGGTGTGGACGAGGGCGAGCAGGCGCACTTCGTCACGTCAACCCCAATGTCCACTGGGGCCGCGTCGTCACCCATCAGTAGTCCGCCAAAAAAGCGAATGGCGCGCCCTCCCAACGCCGACCCCTACTGCCACTGCGCATTGTCAGACATGGAAGCTGCTCTTCTGATAGTTTCCGACAGTACCGCAACGTCTGCCATCCCAAACGACTGTTTCCGCTTCAAAGAAGCCAGTTTCCTCATCGACTTGGAGGCTCACGTGTGCACGTCGTTAGTGTGAAAGTGGCGAAACAAGTGTTGGGCGGTTACACTTAGTCCACCTCATGGCCCGTCTAACGCGGACCCACGCACGCACGCAACGACACGCATGGGTCCTTCCAGAGGTGGCGCTCCTTTTGGCTCGTGCATTGTTCGTTGCTGCTGACCACACCGCAGCTCTGTTGCCAGCGCCGGTAGCCAGCCGATAGGAAGCGCCGCGCGTGCGAATCAGTGGATGGGCGGGTGGTTCGTGTGTGAGTGCTTCCTGGTGCGCATGTCTGGTGTGGCGAGCAAGTGCTGAAGAAGTCGAAGCAAGAAACTCGTCCGTCGGCATCGCCGCCGCTGTCGCCCACAGAACGCGTGGCGATGGAACCGCATTTCCGAGACGGAAGCACAGCGAGCGCTGAATTATTCAAATACAGTACAAAAAATCAAATTTTAAATGTTGAAAGTACAGTATACCGAAGTCGAAATTCAAAATTCAAAATTCGTAATTCGAATTCGCTTTTACTAATAGCCAAATAACCTTCCTTGACCTTTTTGCTCGGTTTTTATGGGTAAAAGTAACCATCGCCGCTTCGCCTCTCCTCAACCTGCCGAGGTAGCCAACAAGTGATCCAAGATGGCGACTGGCGCTCATCCGACAACACCAACGACAATAGCGTCACCAAGTTAAGTTGAAATTTCTTTTATGTTTAATTTTAATTTTAAGTTTAAAACATTTTCTTTCGTGTGGGTTAATGTCTAAGTAGGTAACAACTAGGTAGTTTGAGCTGGTCACTGCTGACGAGGCCCTGCCAGCTCAGGTGTCCAGTGATAAGGGCTGAAACACCTAGGGTCATTTAATTTTTATTTATCAATTTATGCAATTTTGTTCTGTCTCTGCTCTGTGTCTTTTGTCTTGAGACGTTCAGGCGCAAGGAGAACGGTGCATCCTACAATCAGCTGACTGCTATCATCGACGAACTACGATCAAATCGATTTCACGCGGCTTTGATTTATTTTATTATTTGTCTATTCATTTTATTTAATTATTGTATCAGTGTGAATGTATTTGCATATTATTAGCATTGTTCTAATACCACTTTGGTTAAAGTGATATGCCCCTTATTAGTGCTACTGGCAAAACCCATGAGACAGGGTATGCACACCTGATCCCTCTGTCATCAGTTGTGCTTGTGGGATCAAACAGAGCAACTGATGGCCATACCACTTTGGTTGAATTTGGTTAAAGTGATATTCCCCTTATTAGTGCTACTGGCAAAACCCATGAGACAAGGTATGCACACCCGATACCTCTGTCATCAGTTGTGCTTGTGCAGATGGTGGGATCAAACAGAGCAACTGACAGCCATACCACTTTGGTTAGATTTGGTTAAAGTGATATGCCCCCTTATTAGTGCTACTGGCAAAACCCATGAGACAGGGTATGCACACCTGATCCCTCTGTCATCAGTTGTGCTTATGCAGATGGTGGGATCAAACAGAGCAACTGACAGTCATACCACTTTGGTTAAATTTGGTTAAAGTGATATGCCCCTTATTAGTGCTACTGGCAAAACCCATGAGACAGGGTATGCACACCTGATCCCTCTGTCATCAGTTGTGCTTATGCAGATGGTGGGATCAAACAGAGCAACTGACGGCCATACCACTTTGGTTAAATTTGGTTAAAGTGATATGCCTCCTTATTAGTGCTACTGGCAAAACCCATGAGACAGGGTATGCACACCTGATCCCTCTGTCATCAGTTGTGCTTATGCAGATGGTGGGATCAAACAGAGCAACTGACAGTCATACCACTTTGGTTAAATTTGGTTAAAGTGATATGCCCCCTTATTAGTGCTACTGGCAAAACCCATGAGACAGGGTATGCACACCTGATCCCTCTGTCATCAGTTGTGCTTATGCAGATGGTGGGATCAAACAGAGCAACTGACAGTCATACCACTTTGGTTAAATTTGGTTAAAGTGATATGCCCCTTATTAGTGCTACTGGCAAAACCCTTGAGACAGGGTATGCACACCTGATCCCTCTGTCATCAGTTGTGCTTATGCAGATGGCGGGATCAAACAGAGCAACTGACGGCCATACCACAGCAGAAACTGTCAGCAGAAATTGTCATCAGTTGCTTGTGTTTGCTATGAGTGCCACCTTAGAAGCCTCAGTCACATATCAGACATCGAGCTAGGGGATCAGTAGAACTGCACTGCATTGTTGATGTTTGTGCACTTTGAGCCACTAAACAATGTCTCTAGTGTTTGCCATGAGCGCCACCTTAGAAGCATCAGTCACACAGCAGACACCGAGCTAGGGGATCAGCAGAACTGCACTGCATTGTTGATGTTTGTGCACTTTGAGCCACTAAGCAATGTCTCTAGTGTTTGCTATGAGTGCCACCTTAGAAGCCTCAGTCACATAGCAGACATCGAGCTAGGGGATCAGTAGAACTGCACTGCATTGTTGATGTTTGTGCACTTTGAGCCACTAAACAATGTCTCTAGTGTTTGCCATGAGCACCACCTTAGAAGCGTCAGTCACACAGCAGACACCGAGCTAGGGGATCAGCAGAACTGCACTGCATTGTTGATGTTTGTGCACTTTGAGCCACTAAGCAATGTCTCTAGTGTTTGCTATGAGTGCCACCTTAGAAGCCTCAGTCGCACAGCAGACACTGAGCTAGGGGATCAGTAGAACTGCACTGCATTGTTGATGTTTGTGCACTTTGAGCCACTAAACAATGTCTCTAGTGTTTGCTGTGAGTGCCACCTTAGAAGCGCCAGTCACACAGCAGACACCGAGCGAGAAATGGATGAGTCATGAAGCAGTGCTAGTGATGGGCGATGGCAAGGAAGTGAGAAAGCGAGGACTTTTGAATGAGCACTGGATGAGAGGTGCATGACTTGGCATCACTGACTGACTGGCGCAAGACTAAACCTAAAGAAGGCACAAGCCTAAGCGCAGGCAATGCCTGAGCCAAGCCTAAGCTGGCAGCCGGCAGCCGTGGTAGCCATGACGCTCAACATCAACAACTCCAACGCCAATGCGTCGGCTGGCAGATTTGTCGGCAACACCATCAGGCGATGGTTTACCTTTGTGATTGATTCGGAAGGTTGTTGGAGAGTCACACGTAACTGGTAAATACACTAATGGCTTTCGACTCGCATCGCAGCCTGTACACACTGACGACTACGGCTTGCAAAATGTGTTGGCACGCCACGAATGCAACACATCAGTTGGCAGTCAGCTCATGATGGATTTGTCGGCCGCAGAAACCGTGTTGTGTTTTGCGTTGGCGTTGAAGAAGCGAGTCCCTAGAGCAGAGTCAACACTGTACGTATGGTCGAACTGTTCTTTGCGGATGTGAGACACGGAATTCGCTGTAAGCTGACTCGCTTCTGCATCGACGACACCGACTTGATGTAGCTCAGCGAACTCGACAAGCTCTGCTGATGACCGACGTTGACCAACACTGGTTCGGTTATACTGTTCAGTCTTTAAGTGACCGCTGATATGCTGGAAGCAGCAGTTTCGACGACGCACGACGGGGCGCTGTTTTGACATGGGGCGGGCTTGGATTGCAGCTTTGAAGCTCAGCAGGCGAGGAAGGCAGCCTGTCGAAGAAGCGTCGAGCAAAAAATGCCGAAACAGAAGAAAGCTTTGCCATCCGACAAAAGGGAATCGCGGGCACTGCTGGACGCCTGGCAGATGCTGAAAACTTTCTGGCGACTGTGGAATCCGCCCTTCCCCGGAGCCACTAAATTGTATCCTGAAAGGGGTCATCAGTAGGGTTTGGCGGACGAGCCCCGTGCCTTGGCAAACACGTACACAAAGCCATCGTCCATGGCGAACTGATGAATCGAAACGGGCCTTTTGACAGTTCCGACTGACACTGAGTGACGAAGAACAAGAAGAGACACTGTCGAAATTTCTCCCGACTAGCTACAGCAGCAACAAACACCTTCAGCTACAGCGGCAACAAACACCTCCTTGCCCATTCGCTCAATCATTTTAAGCAAAAGCACGATCGACGGCTGGTGCATTTGCGCATCTGCTGCTACGCCCTACCTGCACCCACTGGTTGGAAAACTGGTTGAAAAAATGTCCACGACAAGAGTATGAGTGGAATGGTGGGCACTGTTTGCAACTGTGATGCGACGGCTCGCTGCGAGTGATACAATTGTGTGATCATGCACGCACGTTGATTAAGCCGTGTGATTTTCAAGAACAACAAAATCGTCAACTTACATAAAAATATATTCACAAATATTTAGTCACAGCACAAACCAAATCGAATTGATCAACTCTGCACCTATTCCTCCAATTTCGTCATCTGCGTGTTGGCCCATGCTGCCACGAGTTCTTCCTGGCCTGTCGAGCATTCGTCTCGTTTGGAACTGCAGACAAGGACCAAGAATTCAGGCGAGAACTCGGCGTCGATCGGCTCTCTAGTTCGATCGCCATCGATTTGCCAATGTAGTTGAGGAATTTTAGCGGATAAAGACCCAGTTCATCTCCGCAAGCACCAGCGCCGCCCGCGAGACCTTCACGTAGTGCAAAACATGTGTCGACAATGACATCTTCCATATTTGTTCAATCGGGAACTTCGCGAAGGTACGAATTTAACGTGGTCTCTTTTGAGCGATACCCCAGCGCATAGCGACTGGTCGGCGGGTGTTCTGAAATACGCTTCCGCACTCGCCCGCCTGACCGGTCGCAGACGACCGGTCGGTGACCGGTGGGCGGGCGCCCGCTCTTAAAATACCACTGCCCCTATATTAGGCTTTTTTGAAAAGATGCAAGAAATACAATATACAACAGATGCAACGGATCACTGTCCCTAGGTTCACTGATCACTGATCACAGATTACTGTTGCTTAGGCTTCAGCTTAGGCTTTAGCTTAGGTTTAGGCTTAGGCTTAGGCTTAGGAGGCGGGAACAGTGATCTGTTGTATCTGTGTATGTTGTATTTGTTGCATATTTTCAAAATTGCCATATTCTAAGAGCGGGCGTCGCCGACCGGTCGTCCGCTCTTAAAATAGGCGTAGGACAAAACATGCGCTCCGCGCTCACGCACTCCACTGCCAGCGAGGATCGAACCCAGAACCTTCGGTTTTGCAATTTGGTGCTCTATCCACTGAGCTATTGCAGCTTCAAACCAGAAACTGGAGTACTTTGATTTGGAGTAACACTGTTCGCCATATGGTTTCTCATTTTTCACGTCCCAAGCTGGGGCCCGGATGGCCCTTGGGCACCTAAGCCTCCGCAAATGTGGCCTAAGCCTCGAAAAACTGGCCTAAGCCTCGAAAATCTGGCCTAAGCCATAGCATATCTGGCCTAAGCCTCGAAAATCTGGCCTAAGCCATAGCATATCTGGTCTAAGCCTCAGCATATCTGGCCTAAGCCTCGCATGTGTGGCCTAAGCCTCGAAAATCTGGCCTGAGCCTCGCATATCTGGCCTAAGCCTCGAAAAAGCCTAATTTAGTGAAGAAATATTTTGGTGTGGTTGTTCAGAGCGCAAGAGCGCACGAGCGCGGAGCGCGTGTTTTGTCCTACGCCCTTAAAATAGGGAAAAGCAAGTTCATTGTGCCATTGTGCCATTGTGCCGAGAGAAACACACCATAATATTTTAAATGCGTCGACGCTCAGTGCTCAACTGTTAAATACTAAAACAACGCTATGCACCACATGCATGCTCGCAGTTGGGCTATTTCCAAAAGACGCAACAGACGCAACGGCTTAGGATTAGGCTTAGACTTTGGCTTTTGCTTAGGCTTAGACTTTTGCTTAGGCTTAGGCTTTTGCTTAGGCTTAGGCTTTTGCTTAGGCTTCGGCTTCGCTTAGGCTTAGGCTTAGGGTCTGTTGCGTCTGTTGCGTTTTTTGGTAATTGCCCGCAACGGATCTTTCTTTTTGAAGTTGTATGTAGAGAAAGTGTGCTAGAAAATGAGCGACGACAAAGCAAATGACAACATCAGCTCGGAGGGCTTGCTGAAGCCGCACTTTGTGGATTCGGTAGACGAGGCACTGTCTGTGCTGCTGCCCAGCAGAAAACTCAGCGAGTTGGCGTCGGCTCGCAAGGTGCCGCTCAGTTTGAACGAGTGCTCCTTTCTCATCGACTGCAAAGCCCTGGCAAATCCGCTGGACCTATATGTCGACTCCTATGGAAAGTAGGGCCAGGGCCAACGCTTCTACCGCTTCCTGACAGCAGGAGCCCATTGCATTCTTGCGGTGTATATAAATTTTATTTATTTTATGCTTATAAACGGAATTAGGCTTGAGAGTAAATCGCCATTTTTTGAAGAGATTAGGGGGTAATTGAAAGTTTGGGTAATTGAGGTAATTGAAAGTTTTGAAGCCTAAGTGGAGACTCGGTCGAAACAAGCACGTTTGACACGTCAGCACAAGCATAGGTGTAACATATTCATTTGCAAAGCATTGCGTGTAACATTGCAAAGCGGTGCAGTTAGAACAAAATGAAACCGACGATAGCTAAATGGCCCGCCCTGTACAACCAAATATGAACTAAAAAAACATAGAAATAGATAGAATTTATTAGAAGATTACATAAAATCAAAGTGTTGTAAAAAGAAATGTTTTATTTAATTGTTGTATGAAATTGTTAGTATTTAACAGTTGAGCACTGAGCGTTGACGCATTTAAAATATTATGGTGTGTTTCTCTCGGCACAATGGCACAATGGCACAATGAACTTGCTTTTCCCTTAAAATACCGCTGTTGGCGTCGCGGCAATTCCCAAAATATGCAACCGATACAAGCACAACCGATACAAGGGATTATTGTTCCCGCCTCCTAAGCCTAAGCCTAAGCCTAAGCCTAAGCCTATGCCTAAGCCTAAGCCTAAGCAAAAGCCTAAGCCTAAGCCTAAGCCTAAGCCTAAGCTAAAGCCTAAGCTACAGTGATCCCTTGTATCGGTTGTGCTTGTATCGGTTGCATATTTTGGAAATAGCCGGCGTCGCGAATTTTTTTGCGATTCCCTCAATAATGGAGCGTTCAAATTCGGTTGTCCTGGCGGCAGCGGAGCCTCGCAAGTTCGTCTCCAAGTTCAAGCTCGTCAACAAGCGCGCCGCTCCGCCCCCGCCCGTTCCTGTCGCGGTCGCGGCGCCGGCGTTGGCGAAGTCGGCGTCGCAGCCCGCGATTTTCGGGCCGAAACGCGGCCGCGTTCTCTTCAACCCTGCGCTCAAGTGGCAGCGGCCGGCCGGCGCCAGCAGTGGCAGCGAGGACTCTGCCGCTGAGGGCCCCAAACGAGTTCCTTCGCCCAGCAGCAGCGGCAAAACCGGTGTCGCCATCCGAAGCGGAACTGGTTCGGCGCAACAGCTGGAGCGATTGACGACGGCCGCGGCGTCGAACAGGCGAAGGCTGGTCAGGTGCTTCCCCAAGAGGACCGAAGCGGGGCAGTTTACGTATCACTATAGACTGGAGGAGGGCGCAGGTGCGTGCCTCCCTCCTTTGCATTCTTTTGCAACCTTCTTGTTGCTTTCTATTGTCGTCAGCTCCGACCAAGTCTGCAGCTGCCGTCCTCGCCGACAAGGACTATGGTCGTGAGCTGCCGACGACGTCGTCAGCGGCTCAGGCGGCTCGTCAGCTGCGTCGACGCAGCGTCAGCGCCGCTGCCGCGCCCCTCTCGGCCGGCAAACGTCGACGAAGGTGATTGATCAACGATCAACCCTGGCAACAAACAATGTTTTCATTTCATATCGTATCGTTTTCATATTTTCATGAAGAAAGTACCTATAGTTTTGGTCGTGTAGGCGAAACTGTTGTTCTAATTCCCAGCAGCGAAATCGGGGGCCAGCTGATTAGCTGAATGGGAAGGTTGGCAATGTTGCAAAAAAATGAATTTTGGTTACAAAAAAATGATTTTTTGCGATTTTAGCTCAGTTGGACCAGTATACTGCCCTTTTTACTGTCGGACGGGCCGTTGCAAGAAGGGCGGAGGGTGCAACATGGTGCACGACAAGAATCGGATATTCATCTGCAGCAGGTACTGTATGCAGGGTTGCACAATTAAAAGATTTTTTTTAAGTTGGATTTTTTTAAATTAAGAGGCGTTCCACAGAATTTCCAGGCATCCGATGTCCGCCAAAAAATAGATTTCGCTAAAATCGATTTTAGGGGGTCAGGATGAATGTCCCATTGGGGATGGGCACCCTCGTTTCGACCATTGACCCTCACCCCCTTCGGAGGGGGCTCCTAAGTGAGACCACTGAAACGACAAAAATCGACCCAAAATTGGGACTTGATTGTTTTGGGCCACCTCCCTCGAGGGTGGCGTGCCTAGGAGGGTGGCTGGTAGGTGGTACCACTAAGTTAACAACTCTACTAGCACACCCCAAGTTGACACCTCTCAGCATCCCTCCTAGCTTATGCTACAATGCTCCAAAAATGGGTGCGCTAATTTTGCAAAAATGGCTATAACTGCTGTGCCGCAAATTATTTTTTGCCCAAAATTGACCACCAGTAGGGAGACTCTTGGGGCACTCTATCCTCAAATTTATAGAGTCTAAAGCCCTGGCGTTCAGTAGTTATAAGCCGAAACCCTCGAAATGCCCCAAAAATGGCTGCGCTAATTTTGCAAAAAAGGCCATAAGTGCTGTGCCGCAAATTATTTTTTGCCCAAAATTGACCACCAGTAGGGAGACTCTTGTGGCACTCTACCCTCAAATTTATAGAGTCTAAAGCCCTGGCGTTCGGTAGTTATAAGCCGAAAACTTCAAATTTTGCGTTTGTTGGCGCGATTTTTTGCACTTTTGCCATTGTCTTTCGCACAAACGTCTTTCGCGGGTTCGAGACCGAAGTCTCAGGCGAGAGGGGGACCCCATGGGTCCTTGGTTACCTCTGCCTTCTACAAGACCGATCCCACAATAAGAACTGCGATCAGGGGACAATTTTTACCTTAGCTTCTTGCCCAAGGGGGTTACTGTTTTTTGGCAGTCTTGCCACGCTGAGGGTTGAACTCCGCACCTTGCAGTTTGAAAACAACGCCTTAGCCCAACAGCGCAAACAGCCGCAAAGGTTGAGTTTATGAACGCCCCCCTCCAATGAAGGCCCAGTGTAGAGAGTGGGTTGAAAAATGAACGTCCAGGGCGTTTATTGGAGGATTTATGGTATGTCCTTTTGAACGGTAGAGCCAGTAGCCAACCACCTGCCATGTTACTCTGTAGTCCAGCTTCTAGACTTTCTGGATTTGATAGTGCCTGGTTTCTGCCTAGCTGTGCATTGCTACAAGTACCGTGACACCATTCATAGCATTTGGTTGGTCACAGGGCATCCACAACACAGCAAAACCACCCACACAAGGTCGTTTGTGAGATTTGCACCAATGACGTTTGAGAGCTGTGCAATCAAGTTCAGCGCATTGTCAGCCATGTATGCGGGCTACTGTTACACAACAAATCGTGAAGGGGAGGGCCAAATTGCCCGAAAGACAATGGCGAAAGGGCAAAAAATCGTGCCACCAAACGCGAAATTTGAAGGTTTCGGCTTATAACTACTGAACGCCAGGGCTTTAGACTCTATAAATTTGAGGGTAGAGTGCCCCAAGAGTCTCCCTACTGGTGGTCAATTTTGGGCAAAGAATAATTTGCGGCACAGCACTTATGGCCATTTTTGCAAAATTAGCGCAGCCATTTTTAGGGCATTTCGAGGGTTTCGGCTTATAACTACTGAACGCCAAGGCTTTAGACTCTATAAATTTGAGGGTAGAGTGCCCCAAGAGTCTCCCTACCGGTGGTCAATTTTGGGCAAAAAATAATTTGCGGCACAGCACTTATGGCCATTTTTGCAAAACTAGCGCAGCCATTTTTGGGGCATTTCGAGGGTTTTGGCTTATAACTACTGAACGTCAGGGCTTTAGACTCTATAAATTTGAGGGTAGAGTGCCCCAAGAGTCTCCCTACTGGTGGTCAATTTTGGGCAAAAAATAATTTGCGGCACATCAGTTATAGCCATTTTTGCAAAATTAGCGCACCCATTTTTGGAGCATTGTAGCATAAGCTAGGAGGGATGCTGAGAGGTGTCAACTTGGGGTGTGCTAGTAGAGTTGTTAACTTAGTGGTGCCACCTACCAGCCACCCTCCTAGGCACGCCACCCTCGAGGGAGGTGGCCCAAAACAATCAAGTCCCAATTTTGGATCGATTTTTGTCGTTTCAGTGGTCTCACTTAGGAGCCCCCTCCAAAGGGGGTGAGGGTCAATGGTCGAAACGAGGGTGCCCATCCCCAATGGGACATTCATCCTGACCCCCTAAAATCGATTTCAGCGAAATCTATTTTTTGGCGGACATCGGATGCCTGGAAATTCTGTGGAACGCCTCTTAAATGAAAATTTCTTTGTTTTTGGGTAAAATTTAGCTTTTGAGTGGCAAAAAAGCGTTTAAATGGTGTTTAGAAGGTACAATTAGTAGTTATTCATGCATAAACTTGCTTATTAGCACCAAAACCAAGCTTTTTGGGGTTCCTAACTGGTTCCCAGCATAGTGCGATACCGTACACGACCATTTAAAGCCATTCCTCCTGCACAGGAGCCACAGCGAATGCTTCACAGTGTATATATTTGGATCAATTTATTTTTCCTTTTTGTTTGGTTCGAGGTTGCAACGTGTTTCAGTCCACATTTTTACCGGGGATGCTCTAAACCCTTCCCCATGCACCCCCCCCCACACTGACTTCAGCAGTCCTAGTGTACGCCTATGTAGACGGGGGGGGGGGGGCTGGCTCTCTGGAGTGAAGAATCGGTGCTTCTTGGTCGCTTGTTGCTGAAAAGAACCGTGCATTATTTTCAGGAGGTAGGAGTAAGAATTGGTGGGAGCCAGAAATCTAATCCCAGAATTGGTGGGAGCCAGTGGCGGATCCAGGGGTGGGGGAAAGAGGGAATTCCCCCCTCTCGAAATCGGAAATCTAGGGGGAAAGGGGACGGGCGGTGGGAGAAGAAACGCGCCTAGTGGGCCTAGTTTTCAGCATAAAACTGCTGTTAGGTGGTCGAAAACAGCGGCAATCGTCAAAAATGGACCGATAAGGTGTCCGAACCGCTGCCAAAATGGTTCAACATCCAAAAGTTTAACAGGGTCCTCCTCTCTTCTGCAAAATCTCTCCCCCCTCTCCGAAATTTTTCTGGATCCGCCAGTGGTGTGAGCGTCAGACGCGGCGCTGCTTGGTCAAGCGCCCCCCTCTCTCCAGTCACATGTGTGGCTCTGGGGGGGGGGGTATGATTCTTGTCTCCTCCCCTACAGATTCCTGCGCTCCGAGTGCGCGCAGGGTGCGCGCTGCACGCTGAGTCACGACGCGAGAGCAGAGAAGGTGCCCGTCTGCGAGCACTTTCTCGCCATCTCCTGCCATCGCGAGCGCTGTCCCTATCTGCACGTCAAGCACTCGGCCGGCGCGCCCCTTTGCGCGGACTTTCTCAAGGGCTTCTGCGCCCAGGGTCTCATGGTAGGACGCGTGCGTGCGTGCGTGCGTGTGCACCGCTATGCACGCACGCACCGGCACGCGCGCACTGAGACGCATCGACTCGCACGCGCAACTGGCACCCACGCAGGCACGCAGGTACCCGCACGCACCGGCATGCATGCACGCACGCACGCACGCAAGGAAAGCCAGCGCATGCTTCGATTCTCAGTGCAACGCCAAGCACATTCTGCCGCGGCGGTGGCGCGCTGCCGCCGAGGAGCCTACAGCTGCTGGCCCACGATTCGCGGAAGCAACGAATCAATCGAATAGAATCGTAGACAAACTGTAAGCTCCTTTTACAACCTGTATGACGACAAAACTTGCGACTACCTATATCCTGGCCGGTTTTAGGCAAAGAGAGGAGGAGGTGCACCCGTCACTGCCGTCGTTTATACAGCTGGACCCGTGATGAATATTGCGCGTAAACAGTGCAATTTCTTGTGGAGTATGCGCCCGATCTATCTGTACTGTAAGAAGCGTCTAATGCACATGTACAGAGCTATATGTTTTGTACAAGGTGCGCCGTTTGACGAATCGAATGCTTTGATCCTCGCCACAAAAGGGCACAGTTACTTGCGCCAGACGCTCCGGAGCACTTCCAAACATTTCGGTTGCATATTTATTGATGATAGTGCGACGCAACGTTGAGCTTAATTCTTTGGACGAATTGACATTGTCTTGCAATTCGCTCCAACTTGTGCAGTCCCTATGGCAACCGTCCTTTTGACAGGCAGCAACGACAACGCCTGAAATCATTTGCGTGCGTTGCGCCACGCGTGTTCACCGCGCGTCGCCCCCCCCCCCCTGTGTCTGCGCGTACACAGTCTCGATTTGTGCGCTGTCTCTGTCTCTACCGCGCGAAGTCGAAAGTGAAGAGAAAACTCGTCGCTCGCTCGCCGACGGACGCATGGCTGCTTGCGCAACGGAAGCGGGCACCGTACACGCGCGGCGCAGCAAACTTACGCGCACGCGCTAAGTGAACAAACGCAAGAGTGGTGACGGAGGCAGAGAAAATGGAAATGGGGCTGCGTCACTGGTTGCCCGTTGTGCTGTTGGCAGTGGGCGGTGAGCTTTTTTTCTAGACAATGTAGACGTTAGGCCAAAGTTGATCGGTGAACGGTTTATCGATTTGTCGATGATCATACCTGTTGGGGATCACCGCGTGACTATCGCGCAGCTCATGACAGCTAAAATTCCCAAAAGGTTCAAACTTCAACAGTTGTGTGCAAGCCATAATTGAATTTTTATGCACAATTTCTTCAACTGTAGCTTCCACAAGTCTACTTTAGCCTCCGCCTGTTTCCCATTTGAAGCGGAAACAGACGATCTCGAAGATCCCTTTGCGGGAGAGCCGCCTTACTTTGCCACCGTGCCCCCTTATAAAGGCGATTTCCCAGAAACGGCGCCACCCAATTACGATGCCGTCAAAGGTGAGTTCCCTAATACGGCATAACCGTAATTGTAAGCGTCTAAATTAAGAGGTTAATTGCCGCCCCTACAATTAGCTTACTCACTCACCCCTACACAATTGTTCCCCTTCCTGCCGGCAGAACGAAAAACGCACCCCTATGCTAATTACATCGAGAATTTGCTATCTTCTTCGTACAGACCGTTTTCATTTATAAAAGCCTTAAAATTTTAAAACTAAAATTCAAAAAAAATTACAGCGATGCTGGGCCCAACGGTGAACACGTTCCGCCACGACCCGGCCGGCTACAGCGCCACGGCGCTCGAGAACGCCGAGAAGCTGTCGTGCGACTTCGACTCTGGTAGCTTTCTAGTTCAGTTTTGACAATTGAATTTCAAAATTGTGGAAAAATTTGAATCGAGGCGCTTGCTGCTGGAAGAACTTCCAAGACAGCCGGGACGACATCGACTGGAGGGGCGCGGTCGGCTTCCCGCCCAAGGGCCAGTTCCTCAGGGTCTTCGGGCCCTTCCCGCAGCTCGAAGACGACGACGAGGATGCCACGCAGTTGCCGCCCGTGCCCTGTGAGTGGGCCCGCACTCGATTCGCACCCGGAATGCACCCGGGCGGCAACAAGTGACCTTCCAGCGGGCAGGTACCTCTACGTGGCCGATCGAAAGGAGGTGGGCCACCTGGCGCACTTCGTCAGCTGTCCCATCGCCTGCGCCGAAGGCCCGGTCTCCGTCACGATGAGGTTGGCCGCGGGCGGACGAACTGGCAAACTGACTGCAGTGAAAGACTGAACCAGATGAGAGTTGTGCGCGTTCTCCCGAACAAATTGAGATTGACACACCAGGAAGCGCGCACGTATACGCACGCACGCACCGGCACGTACGTAAGTACGCACGCAGGCACGCAGGCATGCACGCTGAGTCAGTGGCCGCTCAGTATGAGCGAGGATGTCGCTGCAGGCACTGGGCGACGGCGGGCACGCGTCTCAAGGTGTGCACCCGAGTGGCCAAGCCGGGCAGATACGAGCACAAGTGCGCGCCCATCATCGGAGGCCTCTCGCCTGGTCCCACCACGGTCGAGGTCGAAGGGCCGTCGGAGACGTTTGAGGTTCGCTTTTGCGTCTTACTTTTTGACTTTTTGGTTTGATTCGATTATATGAATGTCGGGGTACGGACGGACAAAGGTTTGAGTGCGTGCGTGCGTGCGCGCGCTTGCGTGCGTGCGTGCGTGCACGTTCAATTTCGCGAACTTCTCAGCTGATGCTCGTCGCTTCGAACTTCGCCGACCAATTTGGCGACATCGTCATGGTGGACGACATCGTGGTCAGCTTCAAGGCGTGCGAGGAAGAACCGGAGCCCGTCGATGAAGAAACCACAACTCCTTTCGACGACGATTTCTGAAACGTGTTCCTGCTGGATTTATCTTTCGCTCTTGTTTGCTTTTACATGTTTTTAAGCATTTTTTGCGCTGAATTCTGCTATGAGATTGCAAATGCGCAGGGGAAGCACACGTTGTACAACGCACATGATGGGTCAAGCTTAGTGACGAAGACGCAATTGGTGCATGTACAGTTTCGATAGTGCTCGCTTGGACTTTCGCCACAGTTCTGCGGTAGATCACAGGGACAATCGACGTTCACTTTAATTTTTTGAATTCTCCTCTTACAGTACACTCTCTCTGTAGCGCAATCTTCTGAAGCGCATTATTTTCTGGGTTGTCCAACCAGCTCCATGGAGACGAATCGGATTGGCAGAAAGCCCGTCCAGTCTAGCCAATAGACGCCGTCGCAAAGACCGTAGACGCCGCGGCTGATCGCTGGGAGCGTACACGGAGCAATTCTTAGATAGATTGATGTAGCTCAAGCTACCAGATTTACCTAGCAGTACCGATAAAGCCTTGCTACCTGCACTGTGGCACACAGTACTCTGTTTCCGTACATGGTGTTGTTAGGTTTCCGGACCGGATGAGCGGCATATTGACAGTGTAATACTCCCGGGAGCTCACTTAGAGAATTTACGACCTTATCGAGAGCCAATTCTAGAGGCTGTTGGGGCTGCAGGGTGCACTTTGCGGATTTAGGGCACGCATTCCTGGAGCCTACTCTGAACTGAATCCCATGCTGGCTGCTGCAGCGCAACGTAGGTGATCGACATTCATATTTATAGTCCGAGTCTCAGCGCACGCTCCGGATCTGCAGTCGAGCTGTCGGTCAGCGGGATTGAGCACGCCCGTGAGGAAGGTGAAGGCGCAGTGCTTCGAGAACTCGTCCGACTCTTCCTCCAGGTACCACCAGCCTCCCTGCGGCCAATGAAATGTATACGTTTTTGCGGCACGTAACGAGAGGATTGCAGCTGATACAATGTACGGTACCATTGTTCAGACTAGCCGCTTCAACTCGAGTTCAACAATTTACGGCGAGTGCAAATTAACTGAGTCAGAAATTATAGCCCTTCGCCCTTCGAAACGTAAGGTAGCCGAAGTACATATATTTTTCCAAATCTCTCCCTTGCAATTTGCTGTCAATTTTGCACAAAACGTTCACGCGATGGTGTACTGATAGTCTGATACCTTCCTGTGTGCTGCACGCGCGTACTACCGCACCTTGAGCGACTCCGCGCAGCTGACACCGTCCGGCCTGCGGTCGGGTCGGTCGAGGGTGCGGAAGGCGCTGCCGTTGTGGAAGTAAAAGTCGTCGGGGACGCCCAGGTGGGCGTACATTCCCACGGAGCGGCCGTGCGTGTGCACGTGCAGTCGGTAGTCGGGCGCCTCGCCCAGCGTCACGCGGTCGTAGACGATGCCGTGCACTCGGTCCATCGTGTCCGCGAAGTAGATGCGCAGCTCCGCCACTCCTGGGTGGCGTGTTTGGAAGGGCGCACGCACGCACGCACGCACGCACGCACGCACGCACGCACGCACGCACGCACGCACGCACGCACGCACGCACGCACGCACGCACGCACGCACGCACCCACGCACGCACGCACGCACGCACGCACGCACGCACACACCGGCACGCACGCACCGGCACGCACGCACGCACACACCGGCACGCACGCACGCACCGACAATTTCCTCAGCACGCTGGCAATGCCATGCAATGAGAATGCATCAAAAACCGAAACACACGTTCACCTTTGTCAGCGATTGCCTTCATCTTCTTCAAACCGACAAAGTAGTCGGTTTTTACGTTTCCAAATCCTCTCTCGTACTCCTCAAATGTGATGTTGAAAGGCTGCTTGCCCGAGACCCTAAACGGTTGTGGTTGCAAAAAAATTGTAAAAGTCAAAATCATCGGTGCGTTCTTGGAAGTCCATTGTTGTATGAATGACAACGATGCCTCCTGAACAGTGCGAAAAACCCCCACCTGAGACACTCGCTGGTGCAGAGAAATGCCCCCCCCCAATCGTTGTTTGTCTGTCTCTACGGCCATGCGCTGCCTTGGCGGGCGGTGTCAAAAAAAAGTTTCATTTTTTTTTTAGAATTCCATCAGTCGGAGACATTGCTGTTTCCTCACCTGAAGAGGATCACTGTGGAACTCTGTTCGGCGGTGTTGTTACAGATGGTCCACTGCCAGCGCTGCTTGTCGGAGTCGCGGATTTTGGGCAGTGCCAGCGCGAAGATCCCTCGACTGTGGAAGCCGTTCTCCCACGCCTCGTGGCAGTCTGAGACATAGACATATTTGCGGTAGCCAATGAGCGCCCTGGGAGTTCATTTTTTCAACCCACCCTCTACGCTGGCCGTTCATTGGAGGGGGGCGTTCTTTGGACGATCTACGGTATACACGTCAATGCACGTATGCACAAGTTCACACCACTGGCAATGTCAGTTTCAGTCCCAGCACTAGTCTCTCCACACTCACCGTGGTAGAGTCGTGGCGTGAGGAAGATGTCGTAGGGGTACTTGGTCTTGTAGCGCGGGTCGGGCGAGTAGAAGGGGAAGGACGGCGCCTCCGTGTGCGCGGCGCACACCTTCCAGACGAGGATCAGGTGCGCGATGGACAGCAAGCCGGACGGACAACGCCAGGAGAACATGCTTCTTGCGTAGCTGTGCTCTCTCGGTTTTGCTGCTGCTTGGCTGGGCGTCGGATGGACCAATTCGTGTTTTGCAATGTGACTCGATTGGGGTATGGTATAGACTCGTGAGGGAATGTGTATGCAGGCAGTCACCGTAACTGTGCTGGTTGGTGTACTTCAGCATACACAGAGCTCCTTCCCGATTACTGTACGTCTCACTCACGCCAAAGCTTTAGAAGAGTTCAACCTACCGTTTGATTGAACACGACGCTTTGTATTTGACGCCTCCACTCTCACCTCAGCACATGCAAATCGCAATGCGCCACAACCTCCTTGCAGTAAAGGGAGAGGTTTTGTGTGTGCGGTGTCGACAGGACAGAAAATCAGCAGTGGCAGTGAACAACAGCTCTTAGGGAAGGAGGGGGGGGGTGTTATCTTGAGCACCGATCTGTCTCTGGTGCCGGTAACGCGACGCGCGAGACCCGTTCAAGCGGTGCAAATTTGCAATTGTGCAGCGACGACATGCGTGTAAACAAGGAGGTACTACTTGCTATTAGGGTGATTACGGTAGGTGCGCCGCAGATGGCTGCAATTTATTCCTCTCGTTTCCCCTATTACAGGCAGCCTTCAACATGCCTGCAGCGGGAAATTGTGTCGCTTCAGACATGCACCACCGCACCGTGTATGTAGTTGTGCGTGTAGCTAGCTACACTATACAGTACATGCAACTCTTCACATTTGTGCAGCCGCTGTAGTGCGTACATACGTACGGTCATTCACATGGTTGGGCTGAGGAGCGTGATTCAGCAGAACCTTTTCTAACTAGCTTGGATTGTGCGGAAAAGGCTTGGCTCAAACGAGAATGTATAGCGTCTGTGTTGTGTAACGTGTAGTTGCATTGTCCGACTCAAACTTTGATGCCTACATCGAGAACTAGAGATATTTATTTCTTGCTGTTGGATTAGATTAAGAGCGACTCAGAGGGCCCATCAATGGCCCGTTTACATACCCATCCCATGGAAATAATGATTTACAAAAATACCCATACCTATGCAATTTTGCGAGCTTGTGCGCGGTATGTGCAATTACCTACAATTAGTACAGTAGGTCTTTGCGTTTTGCATTGTTGTGGGTACGAAACGTTATCTCTCCATTTCCATGGTCTATTTACTGGCATGGTTGTGGTTGCTTTGTGGTGTTCACCATACTTCATACCTACATAACGCGAATGTCTACACCCTGCTCGCATGCACATGCCTATTTCATACACAGCTCTCCCATTCAGTCACCTTCGCTTTCTATGTCCGCCTTTAGCTGAGGTTCTGCGCATTGATGTTGTCTCCTTAGCAAAGCGCGCACGCACGCACGTACACGCTTGTGTTGTGTTTGTGCGTTCGGCGCCGGAGCCTCTGGCTAGCGGGCAATCGCCCTGAGTGGCTAGGGCAAAAGCCCGCCCGGGCGAGCTAATCTCAAGAAGACTGGCGGCGGCTGGCTGCGCGGGGCGCATACAAATAGCCGAGCGACTCCATCCGCCGCTTGCCGAAGCCGGGGCCGTTTCACTTTTTCTCGAGAGAGCAAGTTTGGCAGTCCTCGCGTTCGTGTGTGTGCACCCTGAGAGGCGATCCCACGCGCGCGTGTCAGTCAGTGCATTATTCTGCGCTGCTCTCTGTGCGTGCCCAGCGGCAGGCAGCAAGCCCAAACGGTGAGCCATGTACACAAGGTGGACGGGGAAGCCAAGACTAACAAAAGCGGGGGAAAGAGTAGACATTAATTCAAATGAGGGACTCAAAAAACAGCTCGGGGATATGGGGGAACGCAATCAGCGTGAGGGCTGGGCAATCAGTGCAGGATTGACTGAAGCTGGGGGCGGGGCTGACCTGTTTTCCCCACCCCTGTTAGGTACTTAAATGCATCTCTCGTCCGATCTAGCAATACCGCTCAGATTGTGCAGTTGTAGCAATCGTAACCGCGGGAGTGGGGAGGGGGTAGTGGCACATAGAATCACTTTCTGCAACGCCTGTCGGTTGCCATGACGCCGCAATCCTAAGCAGTTCTTGCTTTTTTTAGGAATTAGAATTGCAAACGCCACTTAACCGCGACAAACTGCTTTGCATTTAGAGTGCGCCACCGCCGCCAGCTGCATTGAGCGTACTGCTGAGCTTTTATTGCATTTGCTGTCTTTTCGTTCGTCATACTACAGATTATCAGGGTTGTTGTTGTTACCCATCTCTATGACGCCTTCCGTCTATTTACCCATTTAGCTAAAGACATTCGGAAGATCGCCATCTGTAATTTGGAGCAGCGACAGCACGAGAAAATCCATCGAAAGGGAAGTTCTCGATCTAGTGGATCCATCAAGAATCAAACCCTGAACCGTGCGCGGAAGAGGCCGATTCTCTACCACTAGGCCAGACGCTGCCCGATTATCAGGGTTGCTCAATTGCCATAGGAGCGTTTCACCGCTGAATTCGCGCACATATGACCCAGTATACTGACAGTGCAACATCCCCTATTGGGCACACGGTGGATTCCGCTTCAATTTATTTCCCAATCGTCGCCGAGATTACCCATTTCCATTGTTCCCACGCTCGCAGTCGTCTCGCATCCATCCGACAGAGAGCGCATCTAGCGCGCGCGCGCGCGCGCGTTCCTCCATCAACCCACCTTGCTCGGCCCTATGCGGAGTGTCTGCCTACCTGCCTATGCCCAGGCTCAGGCGCCGTGGCGGGTTGTAGAGAGCAGCGACCTCGTGTCTCGCTCTCGGTACTAGCGAGCGAGGGTCGGCGCACGCGCCCGCCCGCCGTGTGCAGCACAGAGTGAGTGAATTGTTGCAGAGAGAGGCGGCGCGCTAGGCGACCAACAACACGACGAAACGAAGAATGGACGGATTCGGATGAAACTGGAGACAGCGCTTCGTAAAGCGAGGTAGATTTTGCTACTCTTCATTCACTGAGCTGGCTGAGTTTCTAACAATCTGTAATTTATCAGAAAACTAATGAGTTGCCTAATCGGAAAAGCTAAATGTGGTGCGTATGCGATAATTCTTGGCAATTTGACCCCTTCTACCCTGTGTGACCTGTACGCTAGAATTGTGCTTATCTAGTTTCTCGGATAAAATTGAAGAAACGCAACTCTGAAAGAATCTGAATGAAAAGGAATCAATGTTGCCGAACAGTGGCGCAACAGCTGTTGGGCGCATTGAACAAGCAGTGCCAAATTGGTACTACCAATGTTACTATTCGCATCTCACGTGGAACGTTCTGTCGCGCAAAAAGAGTTGCACATTTGCTCTGGTCGTAAATTTCCTTTTTCAACTCACAAACAACGTAGTAGCTTCCTGTGCTTGTCTTCCATTCACAAGATCAAGGCGCATCGCATGCACGACTGCAACTGCTGTTGTATATTACTTACTGTACATCCTCCAATATTGCCTCCTCTCTACTCCAACGAGGCTGACGGCCATTCAATAGTGTCTCTCCCCCCCCCCGGTATCGAGAGGTTGAAATAATAGCGGACTAGTACACTCCAGGATGGATCGGGTATTGAGAGGTCAAAAATCTAGAGCCCCAGGCCCGAGGGTGAACTACCTAGCGGGCGATTCACGGCGTATCCACTTTCTCCACTTGTTGTTGGATTAGGGGCTACGCTAGGAGCAGGGTAGCATACCCATCTCCATGACGCCTTCCCGTCTAGAGCCGCAAAGCCGCATAGAGAATTAACCAAAGATATTCGGAAGAACGTCATCTGTAATCTAGGGCAGTGACAACACGAGATCTAGTGGATCCATCAAGAATCGAACCCAGCACCGTGCGCGCAAAAGGCCGATTCTCGACCACTACGCCATGCGATGCCTCTTCACTTCATCCACTTGCCACTATATATGTTCTTCTCCCTCCTCCAGATGCTATTGGTGCGCGTCAAGCGAACATTCCGCTTCTGCTTGGCCGCCGGTGCCACGGTCTGTCTCCTGGGCCTGCTCGTCTTCTACGATCTGCTGCTCCAACCCAGCAGCCAATCTTGGCAGTTCGCGAAGCCAAGAAGAGACCCTGCAGACCCCCCGGGCAAAAAGTCCGCTCCACAGCAGCTCGAGGACAACCCGCCCCTGGAACGGAACTCTGCTCGGTCGGACAGCCAACTCGGCAGCTGCGACCGGCTGGGAACTGAGAAATTCGAGCGGAAGACGAAATTCTGCGTCTGCAGAGATGGCTGGTGGGGCGAACTGTGTCATCTGCCCGCCTCCATTACGGCGACGGCCGTGGAGGGCATGGAGATCGTGCCGCGCAAAGAGCCGGCCGTCATCCTCAATGGATTCATGTTCAACATGGAGCTGGACCACCTGGAGATCAGGGACCTGTGCAGAGCAAATATTTTTTTGGGTTGTAGGGTCATTCGTCGCCATAGGACATGCATGACATACCAGTATCAACGCCAATTTTAAGAGATCTTCCGCATCGGCAAATTGTGTTGTTGTGGGTCCCCTAGTGCACAAGTGCAGTATGATGCGCACACAACAATGTTTAACCGGTTTAATTTTCTGAAGATACATACACCCTGTAGAGTAGAGTGGGACTGACTTGCAGTACTCAATGCTCTACTTGCTATGAAAGCCAACACAAATCATGAGAACCACAGCAAACACTGAGCTTCTCTGCACACTCGCCCTCTTAGAATAGAAGAACTGTACAGCGTCGTCGACTTCTTTATCGTGGCGGAATCGAATTTTTCTTCGCACGCCGACCGAAAGCCTCTGCACTTCATGGAGAACAAGGAAAAGTTCGCGCGCTTCCACGACAAAATTATCCACGTTGTCGTCGAGGACACGCCTCCTGGAGGTGAGTGGCACGCTCGGATGCACCGACGCACGCACGCACCGGCACGCACGCACGCCTCGCCGTCTTGCAGTCACTTTTGAAAGGTGTTTGCGCTCGCAGGCGTGCACACGTGGGAGCAAGAGGATTATCTGCGCAATGGCATCGCCAACATCGGTCTGTCGGAAGTGACGCGGCGTCTCAAGAAGCGCGGCAAACGGCGGCTCAGAGACGACGATCTCATCATCGTCAACGACGCCGACGAAATACCCTCCGTCGAGACGGTGCACTTTCTCAGACACTACACCGGGTGCGTTGGCGCTGCTCTCAGTACATATTCTTCGATTCTATGGACGCGTCAGCTTTTGACGTGTTGTTGTTCGTTGACACCGTACGCATAGACAAATTTGCCTTACCCGTAGTGCTTAGGGTCGGTATATAACTCGAGTCAAGGAAATCTACGTGTACGCCTGAACTCTACATCTTAGCTTTTTCGTCTTAATTTTTTTTTTAATCTTAACATGCAGCACAGTGAAACCCAAATACATTATGGTTTTAGCTACCCCGAACACATCCAGTTCGCGTTTCGTTGGTCGATCTATGGCTTTAACTGCCTGCATCGCGAGCTGCAGAATCTCCTCTTCTCGGCAGCGACCATTAGGCACATGAGAGAGCATCTGAATGGCCAATCCATGGCCATTAGGTTGGGAACAATCATTAATTAATCTACGCGCGCCCACCTGTACGCGCACGACGGCACAAATATTTGGTACGCACACGCACGCACGCACGCACGCACGCACGCACGCACGCACGCACGCACGCACGCACGCACGCAGACACGCACGCACGCACGCACGCACGCAGACACGCACGCACGCACGCACGCGCGCGCGCGCACGCACGCACGCACGCACGCACACACGCACGCGCAAGTGCGCACGTGCAAGGCAGGAACATTCTTGCGCTCATTTCCTTCAGAAAGCCCCCCTACCAGTCCCACTTCCACAGCGGGGCCGACGCCCACTTGGCGCCGCATCGCGATTTCACCATCGGGGACGCGTGGAACCACCGATGGGCGGGCTATCACTGCAGCTGGTGTGCCTCGCCCGAAAAAATTCGGGTGAAGCTGCTCTCGGCGCTCAGCGGAGACGGCACTCGATGGGGCGACTACCCGGAAAAGACAAAACCCGAATACTTGGGGAGGCGGTCGGGCCCTGATTACGCTGTGAATGCATTTTTTTTCAAATTCGAAGCAGTGACTATTATTTTCTCCCGAAATCACACAGACATAATGAAAACTGTCGAAAAACAGGTTGAGAACTGCAATTGTGCAAAATTCAAATTGCCCAAACGCACACTGCTGCCAGTAGTTGAAATTTCGACTTTAATACGGTACTGTATCATTTGCTCTAACGAAACTACAGCTTGAAATGTGAGTGAGATCAATCGTCCCATCACTTTTCCTTGCAGTGTCTTTCAAAATGTTCAATTGCCCCACCGCCTCCCCCCCAGTTGCGCCTTCGACGCGAGCGAGAATGGTTCGACGGCAGCGTCGCCTGCGACGCCATGAAACCGGCCGAAGGCGAAATGTTCGCCCCCAAATTCGTCATGAAAAACCGGGAGCGATTCGCCTACATGCTCGACTACGCAGCGCTGTAAGAGTGGCGCCACCCAAAGCGCTATTCGGGCAAAATACGCATTCACTTCTACGGTCACCACATTGCTCAGCAGACTGTTGAAAAAGGACTAGCTAGTTGTAAAGATGGGTTTCGGTTGTTTCTTAGCGAATATTACCGTAAATCCCCCAATGGAACCCATCCAATAGCGCCCCCTTCAATAGTGCCCCGCCCCGGGTAAGGCAAGGTTGAAATAATAGTGCCCCGGGGGCACTATTGGAGGATTTACGGTATTTGAATGCCACTTTTTTGGCACACCTTTGCGAAGTCGTCCGAAAAGTGTTTGACAGGATTATAAGAGGCTGTTTTCTTGGTAGCGTGCAGCAGAAGCGTTGGACACGACATTTTATACCAAAACACGTGCACGCAATGTGGTGAGTGCTCCAGATATAATAATACACTATTGTGTAATCAGAACGACTTTGAGTGATCAAGGGTGAACTGTTGGCCTGTTGTACACATGATCCATGCCTCATTCGTTGGTGCATCAGCCTGTGCGTATGGATTTACGTTTGTTTCGATGTTCTGAACATCTGTTTTTTATTGAAATTGATTTGCGCATGCCACTACAGCTGCAACTCCTGCGAAACGCAACCGATGCTGTTGTAGTTTGTTGACGATGTAGAGAAATGTATAGACTTTTGATCAGCAGCCCGGAGCACTATTGGAGGGGGACGTTTTTGAAGAGGTCACGGTACTAGATGTGAAAGAGCGTTCGTTGACTTCCATGGTCCATTGCAACACTTTGCAGACCTTCAACTGCCTTTCAACAGAGCATTCTCAGCTCTTTCGTAACGTACATTAGCAGTGAAGTACATCTGAGCGAAAAACATTTTGTACTGCAGTACGTTTATGGCTGCCTTAGAACTGGAACTTTATAAATCTCTTCCGAGGGATCACACCTCCTTCGCCTGTCAGCGTTCGTTGTCCGAGCCGAGCGTTGAGAGGGCAGGGCGTATGTATGGTGGTCGAGGCACCGCGTCGCCAGCGCTGTCGTGGACGTCTGGATCCCTTGAGCTTGGCGGTGAAGCAGCGGCAGTTCCGCGTTCCGATTCAGGTCGTCCAACAGCTGGTGCAGTCGCACAAGCACGGCGACCACAGTCAGCGGCTACGCTTCGCCAGCAATCTTGTGGTGGCGACCACTCTTATGGGCCGCAGATTCTGCAGGTGCCGTCGGAGCGCAGGGTCCTCCAGTCGCCGGAGCTCTCGTGCACCAGCGTCGTCTTCCTCCGCGTTGACTATTTTTGGCTTCGACGCGTTTTTTCAAGACCGCAACACTGAGGTCGGTGCTCAACTCCGGCGTCGCTCCCCTCGACTCCCCACCTCGGGAGGACGACGTGTTTTTTTTTGAGGTCTCGCCCGAGGAGACCGAAGTCTCAGGCGAGAGGGGGACCGCAGGGGACCTTGGTTACCTCTGCCTTCTACAAGACCGATCGTCTCAATGAGAACAGCGATCAGGAGGCAGTTTTTGTGTTAGCCCCTTGCCCAGGGGAGTTACCAGTGGCGTAGCCAAGGGGGGAAGGGGAAGCTTCCCCCCTCCCGAAATTCGCAAATTTTTTGACTTGGTATCCTCGGTTGCAATATGCCAATCTGTGCATTTTTCTCAATTTCAATGCAAATAATGATGAAAACGGCACTAAAGAGCCAAATTTTTGCCTGCGGTGCATTGTTTTGCACTAAAAACCGTGTAAAGCTCGTTACATTACTCTAAAATTTTTGCCTGCGGCGCTATTTTGAACCCAGACATTGACCGTTTTTGACCACATTGCTAACGTTTTGGTGAATGTAGTCAGGCAAACGAGCGCAAAGCGTGTAAACAGATTGGATGGGAGAGTGTCTAAAGCTTCCCCAGCCGAAATGGCGCAATGTCCAAAAAATTCCCCCTGTTGCAAAATTGAGTATTTGACTGAGATTTGACTCTCCCCCCTCCCGAAATCAAGTCCCGGCTACGCCACTGGGAGTTACTGTTTTTTTTGGCAGCTTCGCCACGCTGAGGATTGAACTCCGCACCTTGCGGTTTGGAACCATCGCCTTTGCCCAACTACGCAAACAGCCGTGTTGCGTTGCGCAAGAGCGTCCTGTGAAAGCCGCTGAGTTCTAACCATTCAATTGGCAAAGGACAACACGCGACTCCTACGAGAGTGGTGCTGGCGCGTGCACGACACCGAAGGTGACGTCGCCCTGGTCTGAGCCCCTCTACATAGGTCGACGTCTGAGGATTACTTCAGAAATCGCTCTGAAGGCAGTTACACAGAAGGCAGTCCAACAGTTCCATCACCAATCCCACAAATGAATCCCAGTCATCGGCACTGGACCTATGTTCGTGTGCATGGCTCGTCTTGAGCAATCCCCAGGCTCAGAGGGCCTTCTTGACCTTGCGCCAGTAGTGGGTGAGCGTGCCCTTGTACCAGGAGCCGCAGGGGCCGCCGTTGTGCGTGCGCGCCAGACACTCGCAGACGCCCATGCCCTGGGGGCAGTTCTTGCCGTAACGCTCGTAGTACTTCTGGAACAGATGGGGCACCATAATATCCTGCCTCGCTGCTGAACCACGTCCCACACCAGCAGGCTTTCCATTGAGACTAATTCAGGCCACTCATTTTGGTGTAGGTGTACGGTACCGTATGTCGAAATCGGCTGCGCAAGAGCATACAGTCGTTTGTGCTTCCACGGTGTCTACAGTCCAGTGCATATACCTTGGTGCACTTCTTGGAGCAGGCCAAGTTCAAGCTGCACTTCTTCCACGAGCCCATGGGCTTGCCGCAGTCCTGCATCGAAGCGCAGGTCACCACGGGTGGAGTTAGGGCAGGGATTGTATTCGAGGGCAGGGGCGCACCTTCCAGAAGGGCTTCTTCAGCTGCATGTAGCCGCAGGAAAGGGAGCCGCGGTCGTTGCGGCATTTCAGTGGCCTGCAGCCCGACTCCACCTTGCACATGGCCGCGATGCACTTCGCCACCGAGGCTGAACCACCAATGTGGACTAGGACCCAGCACAGGCACTATAGCAGGCCCAAATGCTCTCACCGCTGCCGCCGCCTCCAATCTTGGCCTTGGTGCCCTTCTTGCGGCAGCGCTTGGCCAACGCTGGTCCCTCCAGTACTAGTGCGGCCAGCAGCGCCGCGAGTAACACCACCTTCATTGGTGACATTTTTTCGGTCGACTATTCTACTCTGTATATATGGTAGTTGCAGTTTGTGATTGCGGAAGACTGATGTCCACGCTTGTGGCGCCGCGATGTTTTAAGCGGCACACTCCCACCTCCTCCGTAAGGCGTAGGAGGGCCCGACTGACAACACAGGCCTGTGCAGGCAGGCGTATACGGTATGCCGTTCTGCACACGTCACACAGACCAGATACATACGTTGCGAATCATTCCATTGGACTGATGATACTCCAGAAATAGATCCGTCGCAATGTCATTCTATGTTGTCACTAGGCATTTTGACAGTGTGCAGCGGCTTGTGTGTACATTCTACCCACTCACCCCGCCCCACCCTTCAGCTTTAGACAGTCACCTGCACTGACTGAGTGCAAGGCTACCGTTCCCAACCAGTGCGTGCGTGCGTGCGTGCGTGCGTGCGTGCGTGCGTGCGTGCGTGCGTGCGTGCGTGCGTGCGTGCGTGCGTGCGTGCGTGCGTGCGTGCGTGCGTGCGTGAGGAGGGTACATTCACGCCTGCCCTTACACCCAACTATTTACACAGTCAGACATGCGCTCAGTGACGAATGCAATGACATTGCCTTGTGCGGACATAACTATTTCTGAAGTTATCGTCGAACGATCGATCGCTGCGATAGAAGTGCTATTGAACAATACATGAGCCAACAATGTAGGCGTAATGGCCTACCACCGTGTGGTCATTGTGTACACAGCTGCATACCGTATACGCCTGCGCATCTGTGTAGTCAGCAGTGGGGCCTCCTACGCCGCCTACCCCTACGGAGGAGGTGGGGGTGTGCCGCGTAATTAAAACATCGCGGCGCCACAAGCGTGGACATCAATCTTTCGCACCCACTAACTGTAACTGCATACTGAGTAGAATAGTTGGGGCAGAGAAAATGTCACTGATGAAAGTGCTGTTGCTCGCGGCGCTGCTGGCCGCGCTAGTACTGGAGGGACCAGCGTTGGCCAAGCGCTGCCGCAAGAAGGGCACCAAAGCCAGGATCGGAGGGGGCGGCAGCGGTGAGAGCATTTGGGCCAGGCAATAGTGCCCTGTGCTGCTTCCTAGTACCAAAGTGGTGGTTCAGTCTCTGTGGCCAAGTGCATCGCGGCCATGTGCAAGGTGGAGTCGGGCTGCAGGCCGCTGAAATGCCGCAACGACCGCGGCTCCCTCTCCTGCGGCTACATGCAGCTGAAGAAGCCCTTCTGGAAGGTGCGCCCCTGCCCTGCCCCCAAATGTCCCTGCCCTAACCCCATCCGTGGTGACCTGCTCTTCGCTGCAGGACTGCGGCAAGCCCATGGGCTCGTGGAAGAAGTGCAGCTTGAACTTGGCCTGCTCCAAGAAGTGCACCAAGGTATATACCTACGCTGGATTGTAGAGACACCATAGAAGCACAAACATCCTATGCTCTTGCGCAACAGATTTCGACACTAATTTTAAATACCCATAAATGTGTCGCCTGACTTGGTCTCAATGGAATGCCCGCGCTGGTGTGGGACATGGGACGGTAGCGGGGCAGAGGATATACGGTATTTGGTGCCCCATCTGTTTCAGAAGTACTACAAGCGTTACGGCAAGAACTGCCCCCAGGGCATGGGCGCCTGCGAGTGCCTGGCGCGCACGCACAACGGCGGCCCCTGCGGCTCCTGGTACAAGGGCACGCTCACCCACTACTGGCGCAAGGTCAAGAAGGCGCTCTGAGAGCTGGAGATTGAGGGCGGCTCTGAACAAGCCACGCCCAAGTTTTAGGTTCAGTGACGTCGGTGACTTTGTGACGATCGATTTGTGCAACTGGTGATGGTACATACAATGTACATGTACGTTCGGGTCAGCAACTGGGTTCTCGGGTAACATGTGTTCCGAAATGGTTTACTGGAGAATTTACGGCATCCTTGAATGTTCAAACGTTCGCGTTCGAAACGTTTTTTTAGTAAAGCGTGTGGGGCTGCATTTCGAAACGGAAGAAGACATGCACTTTCTCTTTTACTCTTACTAACTACTGCCCGGAGAAAAGGCCACCTCGCTTTCGGTAGAATGTGGGGGTGATTTACGAGATCAACAGTTGCTGCCCCACCGAGACATAGGTAAAAAAAGTGTGACAGATGCGCAGCGCCGAGAAGCCGCATCGCGTACCTACCTACGCATTACATGTACGTGTACATATGTAGCGAGTTGCACTAGCGTCTTAGGCAGTTTCGCGAAGTGTCTCTCCAGCAACGGACGGACAGACAACCCAGCACTCGGCTGTTTTCCATTAAAACGTTCGTTTGTGAAGAAGGCGGCTCATTTTGCAAGAGCCGCCAAACGAAATGCTAGATTTGAAGTCTTGTTGCGAGCGTATGCTCGGCATGCTCTTTTTTACCGTGTTGGCTTCCATCCCATTGTCAGACGCTAGTTGGCGGCTCTGATCGCTGTATTGGGTGATCCTGTCAAATATTCTGACACTGACACTGTACACGACCGTAAATCGGGTCAGGGCAAATGCAGTGATACTTTGCGCAGTCGTCTATGCAATTCCTTGCACTTTTCAAACTGTCGTAAATTTTCCAATTGAGCTTTCTCCAATAGTGCCCCTCCACCTGTGCCCCTGGGTGCGGATAGGTTGAAGGTGTCAAGACGCCGGGTAAGGAGAGGTTGAAGGAATAGCGCCCCTTACCGGGGCACTATTGTATTGCAGGATTTACGGCGGGTACCCTCCACCTGCGAAAATGTCATTTACACGCTGTCAACATCTCCTCTGTCACTTGCCGACTCTCCATAGAACCGGAAATAATGCGCCCCCGACGAGAATAACAGCGAATAGTTGGCTCGCGGAACGACACAACAGAACCCAGCCGCGCTGTTTTGTGCGCTTGAATGCACACCCGCCATTGTACGATGTGCAGGCCAGAGTTTGGGACGCTGCTACATGCATTACTTGATTTTTCCAGCAGTCCCTCCCTCCCCTTTTAGGCAACGCTCAACTTCGAAGTGCTTTGTTTGGAATGTGTTTACAGGTACACTTCCGAGCAAGCACCAATTGTGGTCACGTCTATGGATGCGTCGATTCCCCGTACGAAACGGCGCCTAAGTTGGCGAGTGCTGTTGGTGGTCGTCTCAATCGTGCTGCTGCTAATTTTGCTAATTGGCGTCTCAATCTACTTCTTGCTCTGGAGATGCACAAGCGGCGTTTCCGGAACTCCCAACGAGCAGTGGTTCGATCCCGAGATTTACAGAGTGGAGACGCAAACGCGCGAAGAAGAATAGTTTTGGAGAGGAATGGTGGAGAAAGTGAATTCCAATGGAAATGCGACTTGGAAGGTACTGAGCGAACGAGCGCGCGCGCGTGCGTGCGTGCGTGTGTGTGTGCGTGCGTGCGTGCGTGCGTGCGTGCGTGCGTGCGTGCGTGCGTGCGTGCGTGCGTGCGTGCGTGCGTGCGTGCGTGCGTGCGTGCGTGCGTGCGTGCGTGCGTGCGTGCGTGCGTGCGTGCGTGCGTGCGTGCGTGCGTGCGTGCGTGCGTGCGTGCGTGCGTGCGTGCGTGCGTGCGTGCGTGCGTGCGAGACCCAGCAATTCAGGCCGTTTTCAACCCGTTCGCTCACAAGTCGGCGTCAATGCGTGCAGGCAGACCAACGGCGCAGGCGTCCATACAGCACATGATGAAAGAGCTGGAAATGCACTTCAGAGGCGACTATTCCGTGAGGGAAGACGAGCCCGAACATCAACCACTCAAGGACCACAGCCTGTAAGATATGACCATTTTTCTAACGCAAAGCGTTGAGACATCTTGTTATCAGAGTCTTGAAACTTCGACGGTTTCCTTGCGTCTAAACTCTATCACATGTGCAGGCGGCACATCGTGCACGCACTGTCCCCCATCTCACGTGGTTATAATCGTCACAAAAACTCAAATAGGTGTAAGAAACCCTGTGAGTCACGGTATTGCGTTCAGCGCCCGTATGGAGTTCCTCATGAGAAGCAACACCGAAATACCGCGTGAATTTGACGCCAGGAGACAGTGGCCCAACTGTTGGACTGTACACGACGTGAGAAACCAGGCGGGATGCGGCAACTGCTGGGTCGGTTTATTCTGTAAAGAAAAAATAGAAAAGAAAACACGCGTACCGTAAGCTGTCACAAATATACATGTGGAGACAATCAAAATTACGCAACTGCAAATTCGTAATTCACGATGATACAGACAATACAGGCAGTGTTCCGTACGAGAGGCGCTTCCAGGCAATCAGCACAGCCGCCATGATCAGCGACCGAATTTGCATACACAGTGCGGGGCGAGACCAACCGAAAATTTCCGTTCAAGACCTCACTACCTGCTGCGATGACTGTCGCTTTGAGTACAGTGTAGTCTGTTTTTTTTTCTACTTTTAAGTTTGCAAGTAACTACAACTCTTGCAGTAGAAATGTTGCACTGTACATGTTTCGATTACAAAACTCATGGTATTCTTTAGTCCCAAAGGCACTCACTGTTCTTCCGGGAGCGTGCTCAGCGCCCTGTTACACTGGCTTAATCGAGGAATCGTGACTGGAGGAAGGTGCGTTGTTTCTACATTGTTACCATAGAAAGTGCTTCGCTATTTCGATGTCTCTTTCTCTTCTGGGCCACCATTGCAGCTTGGAGCTGGGTACCGTACTTGAGGAGGGTTCTCTAAGATTTCAACCTCAACATTTCGGAGTGTAGCATCAATGTTGCGTACTTAGCAATTTGTCGACACTTTTAGTCGTATTTGTCCATCTTCTTCTGGTGGCTTGCAGTCGCCAAAACGTCTCTTATTACCATTTGCTACAGCCCTGTATAAATAAACATCTTCTCTCTCAGTTACGGCTCGTCGGAAGGTTGTCGACCGAGCAATTTCCCGCCCACCTGTGGCACTCCCTGCCCTCAGTGGCTGTATCAAGGAGACGGCGGCAGTCCACAGTGCCAAACAGTCTGCGCGGATCACTTTGGAGCGGAACTGTACGAAGAGGACAAGAGATTTGGTAGGAAATTTAAATTCCAAAAATTTTGCAAAGTGACAAGCATTACGACTGAGTTCATTGATTCAGCAAACGAGATTTACTGGCTGCAATTGCACGACCCCTCGACGAGTCATCAAATTGTGCAGAGGGAATTGGTGTCTCGTGGTCCGGTCGTCGTCTGCTTCCTGGCCATGGAACACATGCAGATCTACAGGGAAGGTTAGTCCATACATACGTCCGTTCGTGTACGTGCGTCGGTGCGAATGTCTGTCAGTTCGGAAAGTAAAAATGGCGCGTCTCTATTCGGAACTCTTTTAATGCTCTTACCGCAAACCCTCCATTAGTGCCTACGGGGCACTATTATTTCAACCTTTCGCTGTCAAAATTGCCGATTTTTATTTGCCGATACTATTATTGGATTATGGGATAGTAGTAGTACATGATATATCTGTAACTACCACTTAATTTTTGCACATAAAAGGCACATGGCATAACATACACTTTACCCCTGGGGGCACTATTGGAGGGGGGCACTATTGGAAGGGGTTCTATTAGAGGATTTACGGTAAGTCTATTAGAAACGTTTCAAAGTTGCATTTAGGAACTACAAGCAAGTCCAATTTGAGAATACGGTAGTGCTACGGTCACAACAATTCAACTGTTGTTTAGGTGTGTACAATCGCGTGGAATCCGAAGATTACCCTTTGTACGGACATTGCGCCAAGCTGATCGGTTGGGGCGTTGACGAAAGCTCTGGAGTTCCGTTCTGGACGTTGGCCAACAGTTGGGGCAGAGGATGGGGTGAACACGGTGCGTTTCTACATAGGTGCAAAACTGCCGCTTTTGCCATTTTGGGTAAAGATTTTGCTAGGTATGGGGTGGGCAGCGACGAAACTCTGGCTGCAATAGGTGCTGTTGCTGTTGGTTGTATTTGGGGCAACGCTAGGAGGCCGTCGATGGCCCATACATAGCAAAGCCATCTCCACGGGACGCCTTCCCGTATCATTATCCAAAGACATTCGGAAGAACGCCATCCGTTTTCCATGGCAGCGACAGCACGAGAAAATCCATTGAGAAGGAAGTCCTCGATGTACGTGCATCTCTGGGATGTATTCTCATTATGTATCTCCAGCAGCACCTTTTAGGACGTCGCAGAGCTTTCAGAGGCTATATCATAGCAGACGGCTCATACAGTTTAAAATTCCGGTTCTTGACATTTGAGTTGAAATTCAGGTTTCCTGCGCATTCGCAGGCAGCAGAGCGGTGACGACAACGACCTCATCTGGCGCTCTCAAGTCGTCGCTGGCATGCCAAAACTGAGTTGAAGTCCGGAAAATAAAATTGCATGTGTTTTTATTTGTGTCGACTCTCTTGATGTGTTTGATCGATAACTCTTCTTTTCTCTATTTGATTGTGGTGCGCACGATTGGAGACGGACGGAGTCATACAAACTCATGCGAATTGATCCAATGCAATAGAAACCGACAAACCGCTTTTGAAGTGAAGTTAATTTATTGTGTTTATAGCAGTGTTTATAATTTATTTATAATCTATAGCAGTTTACGGTAGCACAGGAATACGAAGCGTACGGTAGTGGATGTATTTGGCGCAATTTCAAAGTTGATTACACACTAAATCTGCTCCGCCTTTTATCGCGCCAGTTTTATCCGCATCCGAAAGAAGTAAAAAATGTCCCAGAAGTCGTCGTCCGATTCGTCCGCCGAGGAGCCGAAACCGGGCGGTCGGCAGGCGCTGCCGAGGTGTTTTTTCTTGTTTTTTTTTTTGCATTATTTCTGCTAATTTTTCGGAAAATTCCAGCGACGCGGGTCCCGCGGTCTGCCGCATCTGCCACTGCAGCGAGCTGTCGATGCCCTTCGGCGCGCCGCGCAAAGGGCTCGCGGGCGCGGCTCTCCGGCCGTCGCCGACAGCCGTCGAAGCCGCCGACGCGTCCTCGCGCTGGACCGACGCCTGCGAGCCCCTGATCTCGCCCTGTCACTGCAGCGGCACCATGGGTGCGCGCGCGCCCGCGCAGGCGGGATCGACGCACGTGCGCTGGGGCAGCGCATGTCCTAGTGCTATAGAATGGGCCTCTTGTGCGCGCGGTCCTCGGGGTTCGATTCCTGGTGGATCCACCTGGCCACCAGATCGAGCCCCTTCCCTCTCAATGGATTTTCTTGTGCCGTCGCTGCCCCATATTAAAGGTGGCGTTCTTTTGAACGTCTTCAGCCAATTCTATGGCTCTAGACGGGGGGAAGGCGCCATAGAGTAGGGTATGCTATATGGGCCATTTACGGCCTCCTTGCGTCGCCCGCCGCTAATCCAACAAAACGCGTGGGCGCACTGCGATGCGATGACAGGCCTCTACCACCGGACGTGCCTTGAGAAGTGGCTGGCGGCCAACCGGACGACCGTCTGCGAGATCTGCGGATTCGCCTTCCGCGTGGCCACCAGGCCGCGCCCTTTCACCGAGGTGAGCCGCCACTCTTTGTGCGTGTGTGTGTGTGCGTGTGCGTGTGTGTGCGTGCGTGCGTGCGTGTGTGTGTGTGCGTGCGTGCGTGCGTGCGTGATCTTGCGCTGCCCGCATTCCTTCATATGCCGCTCTCTCGCAGTTCATCCGCAACCCTGGCGGCCGGGGGGGACCGCCGTAACCTGATCGGCGACGCGCTCTGCTCGGCGCTGCTGACGCCGCTGGCGCTGGGCAGCGTGGTGCTCTGTCTCCACGGCGCCGCCCACTACGGCAGTCTCAAGGGTCCCGAGCACTCCATCGAGGTCGCCGGCCTCGTCGTCCTCGCGCTCATACTCGGGACGCAGCGCTCCGCTTTTCCCCCTAATTTTGTCGTAATTTTGAAAAATTTTGTAAAAGTGTAAAAAGAAGAAAATTTTGCTCGCGCGCACGCGGCGTCCCCCCAGTGATCACGTACTCGGTGTGGATGTCGGTGGCGGTGCGCTACCACGCGCAGGTCTACCGAGAGTGGCGGCGTCGCAATTTGGTATAGTTTTTGTCGGTATTTATGTCATTGTTCTCTCTTATTAATTCCCCCAGATCGTGCGCGTTCTCGACGTGGACGAGTCGGCGCTGGCGAAGGCCAAGCGTCGTCTGAAGAAGCGTCAACGGCAGCGTCGACAGCCGCCGGCGCAGCAGCCGCAAGAGGTCGAGGTCACTGCCGAGCTGTCGTCATCCTCGTCAGCCAACTCGCCGCCGGCCGCTCCGAGGTCCACCCGCGAAGCGCCGACGCCCGGTCTCTTCGCGGCGCGCTTTCTCGACTTCAACAACAACGACGCCGCTGTCGACGTCGTCGAGGTGTCGGCAGACGTCGACGACGACGAGGCGTCGACAGCGACCGCGCCCACGCCCCACCCGCTCGTCGTCGTCGTCGGCAGCCGTCGGCAGACGACCGGCCGCTCCCCAATGTTCACGTCGACGCCCATCCACGCCGCCGTCGACAGTACGCAATCGGCGGAGCTGTCGACGTCGACAGCGGTCGGAGGAGGGCGTCGGCAGCAGCAGCTGACGATGTCGACAGCGCCTCGCCACCTGCCGAGGGTCTTCTTCCGCAAGGACTCGGTGCCGCCGAGCCCGCTGACGCGAACCACCGACGTTTAAAAGCCGAAGACGATTTTCTACGCGGCTCATACTTAGAGACAGCATATTTTTCCTCGACTAAATTTAGTGGTCCTTTGGCGAGACTGGGTTAATATTGACTTTGAATTCGGCGTCTCTAAATATGCGCACTAGATTTCGTGCACCGAGAATTCATAGGCTTGTAAGATCTCGCAAGTTTGACGGTCACCATCATACACTACGGGTAGCAACATTTTTAGCTGGGAAACCTGTGAAATGCTCCAATTAATAAGGGCACCTCCGCATTTCGCTTGCAACTATGCACCGCTTGTAGATGGTGAAAATCGCATGCGTTTGCTTGGAGTATTCCCCCTAATACTCCTTTCTGCAGTCGGATAAAATATTTGGCAGATTGTAAGAAAAGTTTAGTTTCTTTTCGTGGGTGTTCTTGCATTGCGCAGTGTCAGTGTCCGAGATTTGTGCAATTTGATTTGAATATTCACTGTGTCCCTTCCTTCGCCGCGTGAGCGTTTGAAATTCCCGTCTGATTTCTCTCTAAACTTTGTGGAAACCGTTTGTGTGATGTAACCGTATCCGAGTGCGTTTTACGCTGAACAAACAAATGGATATCAACTTTCAACGCAACTGTTTTTTCAGTGCATCTATATTACTAAAGCACAATGTCTGCAATGCGATTGTAAGAGCTGTGTTGCATGGATTGAGTTGATTCTTTTTGTTATCAATTAGGGTGTTGACAGTGATAGCTGAAAAATAGCCAAATCAAAAATAATTTTGAATTTGCGCCATACAGTAACCAGTATTGATCACATTAAACGTGACATTTCCATGTCAAATCAGACAGGGATATATGTAATCAACCACGCTGATCACGAATATCACATCCGTATTCAAATGCGATACCGTAATCAGGAGATACAACACATTGAACATGCAAATTGTGGATGGTCAATGTTGCAAAATGGGGGTGCAAAACAGTAGAAGCATATGTAATTAAGGAAAAATTTGCAGGTGGCTGCAAAAAAAGGTGAATATGTGACGCTATTTTGTTAAAGTCCAGTTTGAAAAAGAGGGGTATTAATTAAGGCATGCCTCATTGATGTATAGCCACCTACACTTTGCAGCTGATCAACTTCAGTTTGAACAAACCGTGTATAAAAACTGAACCAAACGCAGCAACACGTCACATATTCGGCATTTTTTGTGTTCGCAGCCATATTTTCCCACTCCCAATTAATTTTAATTTTTTTTGTGTTCGCGTGCATAGGAAGGTGCAGTGGCAATTTTTTTGGACGTAACTAGACTGGAACACAGTGCATTCACATATGCCGCATGACTGAATGCCACATGGTTACGAGACAGGCAGGAAGGACCCCATGATCTTGTACATGGAACACGATGCAGGCGCACGTACATACGCACGCGCGCAGGCACGCATGCATACACGTAAGCACTCACAAGATGTAAAATGGTGCATTGCACTATGCAAGCGTTGTAGAAGCAGTTCATCATTGGTTGAAATGCCAAAAGGGGACTGACGAATGGAGCCAGTACAGTATGTATGCATGCACATCACTAACTGTAGTGGCAACCCACATGTCACAAATGTTAGCAGGGTGCCGATTATTTAACCAGGAAATTTGGCTGTGCCAGGTCCATGGTAATGGCCAATGGCAACGCATTGTCAGAGAGAGATGAGATGTTAAAGGATTGCTGTTGCGTTTTGGCTGAATGAGGATGGCTCACACAACAAATGCCGAATATGTGACGTGTTGCTGCGTTTGGTTCAGTTTTTATACACGGTTTGTTCAAACTGAAGTTGATCAGCTGCAAAGTGTAGGTGGCTATACATCAATGAGGCATGCCTTAATTAATACCCCTCTTTTTCAAACTGGACTTTAACAAAATAGCGTCACATATTCACCTTTTTTTGCAGCCACCTGCAAATTTTTCCTTAATACAGTGTTTTTTCGTAAGACACACAAGCCAGATACGATAAAACCTATGCAGGCACGCAGGCACGCACGCTCACATGTATGTATGCACGCACGCGCGCATGCTTTTCAAACTTTCCACAAGTTCGAAAAATCAAAAAAAAATCGGCAGAACCTAGAGAAATGACCAAAGTGGAAGGGTGGGGCAACAAGTCGTTATCCCTCTTGCAGGGACACCTGCAAAAGCAAAGCCGCCATCGGGAGTTGAACTGGCGACCTCTCGATCAGTAGTCTGATGCCTTACGGATCAATAGCTTTTTTTTGGGGGGGGGGGTCAATAGCTGCATGCAAAATACAGTAATGACGATGCATTGTACATAGGTGCTATGTACATTATGTGCATGCGTGCATGCACATGCAGTTGTGCTGTATTGCTGCGTCAGAGCATAGTGATGTAGAGTATGGAAATGATCACCATGACTAGGCGGTCAACTTTTGTGTTTTAGCCGAAGTGATCGGACCTACCCACATCAAGTTTCTTGCGAAGCAGCCCATTTTGACAGTGTGCGTGCGTGCGTACACTTCTGCAGTGCCATATTGGTTCGTCGGAGCGTAGTGGTGTAAAGAACCAAAATGATCTACACGTGCAGGCGGTCAACTTTTGTGTTTTAGCCGAAGTGATCCGAGCTACCCACATCAAGTTTCTTGTGAAGCAGCCCATTTGACGGTGTGCGTGCGTGCGTGCACTTCTGCAGTGCCATATTGGTTCGTCGGAGCGTAGTGGTGTAAAGAACCAAAATGATCTACACGTGCAGGCGGTCAACTTTTGTGTTTTAGCCGAAGTGATCCGAGCTACCCACATCAAGTTTCTTGTGAAGCAGCCCATTTGACGGTGTGCGTGCGTGCGTGCACTTCTGCAGTGCCATATTGGTTCGTCGGAGCGTAGTGGTGTAAAGAACCAAAATGATCTACACGTGCAGGCGGTCAACTTTTGTGTTTTAGCCGAAGTGATCCGAGCTACCCACATCAAGTTTCTTGTGAAGCAGCCCATTTGACGGTGTGCGTGCGTGCGTGCACTTCTGTAATGCCATATTGGTTCGTCGGAGCGTAGTGGTGTAAAGAACCAAAATGATCTACACATGCAGGCGGTCAACTTTTGTGTTTTAGCCGAAGTGATCTGAGCTACCCACATCGAGATATAGCGATTTTCCCGGAAGTGAAAATATTTTGGTGCGTCGGAGCGCGTTGGCCCTAAGGAATGAAATGTTCCCCACTGATTGGCGATCAACTTTATTATTGACCTCAAAGCCATCCGAGCTAACCACACCGAAATATCGCCGTTTTTCACTAATTTCCCAAGAGCGTAGAGACATATTGGTGCATCTGGGGTGACTGATTTTTTCAATGGGGTCTATTCCAGGTCATGGCGATCAACTTTCCCCATTTTAGCAAACCTCTCAGACCAACGGTTGAAGCGCCTATAGAGGACAAACATTTCTTCCAAAATTTTAATTAGCTAATATCTCATTATCAGTAATCAAGTTTTAGGTTTAGTGGCTTGGCATAGACTTGCCATAAGAAACTGTTCAAGGAAATCAAAAAAAAATTGGGGTTTACTCGGCACTTTTTGGAGTTTTACTCTTGGTGGAAACCACCCGAAAAAACAGCTATGTCCAAGAAAAATCGCCAAATCGACGATATCTCAAAATCGGAGCTGCCTATCAAGAAATCCTTTGGGCGTCTATTTTCTTTGCAATAGCTGCAGATGCTGTCCAAGTTTCATATCGATACCTTTAGCCGTTCACGAGTGGCGCTCCAAAAACCTGGCAGAGAACATAAAAAAAAAGCCACAAAATTGGAACATTTTTGTAACTATTGACCCCTTACAGTAAAGCAAGGAAACGCGTTATGGCGCATTCGATGCCCCAGAAGAAGGCGGTTCATTTGCGCCATAACGCGTCGAAATCCGTTCAGGCAATCAAAAGTTATAGGCGATCGAAAATTCAAAAACCCGCATTGAGAAGTGGTCACATATTAGGGTTGTACGCTGACGCGTACACCCTGATAAATAAATGCAAAGCAACTCGCGAATGGCCCGACGTACATGCGCGTACGATGGCGCGATCGAGTCCGCTCGACACCGAGACGTTTTTTTTTTGGGAAGGGGTCAATAGCTGCATGCAAAATACGGTAATGACGATACATTGTACATACCTAGGTGCTATGTACATTATGTGCATGCGTGCATGCACATGCAGTTGTGCTATATTGCTGCGTCAGAGCATAGTGATGTAAAGTATGGAAATGATCACCATGACTAGGCGGTCAACTTTTGTGTTTTAGCCGAAGTGATCGGACCTACCCACATCAAGTTTCTTGTGAAGCAGCCCATTTGACGGTGTGCGTGCGTGCGTGCACTTCTGTAATGCCATATTGGTTCGTCGGAGCGTAGTGGTGTAAAGAACCAAAATGATCTACACATGCAGGCGGTCAACTTTTGTGTTTTAGCCGAAGTGATCTGAGCTACCCACATCGAGATATAGCGATTTTCCCGGAAGTGAAAATATTTTGGTGCGTCGGAGCGCGTTGGCCCTAAGGAATGAAATGTTCCCCACTGATTGGCGACAAACTTTATTATTGACCTCAAAGCCATCCGAGCTAACCACACCGAAATATCGCCGTTTTTCACTAATTTCCCAAGAGCGTAGAGACATATTGGTGCGTCTGGGGTGACTAATTTTTTCAAAGGGGTCTATTCCAGGTCATGGCGATCAACTTTCCCCATCTTCTACTTACAACTCCGGCGGTTGTCTGTGCGTCCGGGCTATAACTCTCTAACGGCTCAACGGATCTGGACGGGCGATGGCTCGTTCGACTCGGCCTCGCTCCGCATTTCGTCAGACGCTATTCGTTTTCCAATACAAAGCGTATATTAACTGGCGAAAATACCACTTTAGGACAAATATTTTGGTGCGACTAATGTTTTGTTTACGCGTTACAATGATACGCGTTTCTTAGAAAGCCTGCATGCGTCAAGAAAACCTAACTCTCAAACGGCTCGACGGATCTGGATGGGCGATGGCTTGATGGAGTCGGCCTCACCCGGCATTTTCAAATTTGCTAGTCGTTTCGGCGATAAATATCTGTAAGTGGCGAAAGTGGCGAAAACAAGTGAAAACGGTGCACCTATGCAAACATGCATGCATCCACATCCACGTCCAAGCAACGATAATTGATGCGTCCGCATCGACATCCCGTTCGACATCGACACACAACCAATCCTAAAAACTCCGGCGGTTGTCTGTGCGTCCGGGCTATAACTCTCTAACGGCTCAACGGATCTGGACGGGCGATGGCTCGTTCGACTCGGCCTCGCTCCGCATTTCGTCAGACGCTATTCGTTTTCCAATACAAAGCGTATATTAACTGGCGAAAATACCACTTTAGGACAAATATTTTGGTGCGACTAATGTTTTGTTTACGCGTTACAATGATACGCGTTTCTTAGAAAGCCTGCATGCGTCAAGAAAACCTAACTCTCAAACGGCTCGACGGATCTGGATGGGCGATGGCTTGATGGAGTCGGCCTCACCCGGCATTTTCAAATTTGCTAGTCGTTTCGGCGATAAATATCTGTAAGTGGCGAAAGTGGCGAAAACAAGTGAAAACGGTGCACCTATGCAAACATGCATGCATCCACATCCACGTCCAAGCAACGATAATTGATGCGTCCGCATCGACATCCCGTTCGACATCGACACACAACCAATCCTAAAAACTAAACAAATCGACAGCAATATCGCATGCGTGCACGGATAAAGATGTGATGTGACTCGTTCGACCCGCCATTGCTAGAAACAGTCTCAGATGTGAACGGCGTATGCCAACAGTGTCAACATTTGTCAGAGTTGCTAAAAACGCTTTCCAAAAATGCGAACCACTGCATAGCTTGCATAGCTAGCGCGACTGACAAGCGGACTGGACGGCACGCTGAACAGCTAGCACGATTGACAGGCGGACTGGATGGCGCACTGAACAGCTAGTGCGACTGACAGGTGGACTGGACGGCACGCTGAACAGCTAGCGTGATTGACAGATGGACTGGACATCACGCTCAACAGCTGGGGCGATCGACAGGCAGACTGGACGACACGCTGAACAGCTAGCGCGACTGACAGGCGGACTGAACGGCATGCTGAACAGCTAGCGCGATCGACAGGTGGACTGGACAGCACGCTGAACGGCTAGCGCGATTGACAGGCGGACTGGATGGCGCACTGAACAGCTAGCGCGATTGACAGGCGGACTGGATGGCGCACTGATCAGCTAGCGCGACTGACAGGCGGACTGGATGGTGCATTGAACAGCTAGCGCGATTGACAGGCGGACTGGACAGCACACTGAACAGCTGGGGCGATCGACAGGCGGACTGGATGGCACGCTGAACAGCTAGCGCGACTGACAGGCGGACTGGATGGCGCATTGAACAGCTAGCGCGATTGACAGGCGGACTGGACAGCACGCTGAACAGCTGGGGCGATCGACAGGCGGACTGGATGGCACGCTGAACAACTAGCGCGACTGACAGGCGGACTGGATGGCATGCTGAACAGCTAGCGCGACTGACAGGCGGACTGGATGGCGCACTGAACAGCTAGTGCGACTGACAGGCGGACTAGATGGCACGCTGAACAGCTAGCGCGATTGACAGGCGGACTGGATGGCGCACTGAACAGCTAGTGCAACTGACAGGCGGACTGGATGGCACGCTGAACAGCTAGCGTGATTGACAGATGGACTGGACAGCACGCTCAACAGCTAGCTCGATCGACAGGCGGACTGGACGGCAGGCTGAACAGCTAGCGTGATCGACAGACGGACTGGATGGCAGGCTGAACAGCTAGCTCGATCGAGAGGCGGACTGGCTGGATGGCATGCTGAACAGCTAGCTCGATTGACAGGTGGACTGGATGGCACACTGAACAGCTAGCGCAATCGACAGGCGGACTGGACGGCACGCTGGACAGCTGGGGCGATCGACAGGCAGACTGGACGGCACGCTGAACAGCTAGCGCGATCGACAGGCGGACTGGACGGCACGCTGAACAGCTGGGGCGATCAACAGGCGGACTGGACGGCACCCTGAACAGCTAGCGCGATCGACAGGCGGACTGGCTGGACGGCACGCTGAACAGCTAGCGCGATCGACAGGCGGACTGGATGGATGGCTGGCTGAACAGCTAGCTCGATCGACAGGCGGACTGGCTGGACGGCACGCTGAACAGCTAGCGCGATCGACAGGCGGACTGGATGGCACGCTGAACAGCTGGAGCGATTGACAGGCGGACTGGACGGCACGCTGAACATCTAGCGCGATCGACAGGCGGACTGGACGGCAGGCTGAACAGGTATAGCTCGATCGACAGGCGGACTGGCTGGACGGCATGCTGAACAGCTAGCTCGATCGACAGGCGGACTGGCTGGACGGCACGCTGAACAGCTAGCGCGATCGACAGGCGGACTGGACGGCACGCTGGACAGCTGGGGCGATCGACAGGCAGACTGGACGGCACGCTGAACAGCTAGCGCGATCGACAGGTGGACTGGACGGCACGCTGAACAGCTGGGGCGATCGACAGGCGGACTGGATGGATGGCTGGCTGAACAGCTAGCTCGATCGACAGGCGGACTGGCTGGACGGCACGCTGAACAGCTAGCGCGATCGAGAGGCGGACTGGATGGCACGCTGAACAGCTGGAGCGATCGACAGGCGGACTGGCTGGACGGCATGCTGAACAGCTAGCTCGATCAACAGGCGGACTGGCTGGACGGCACGCTGAACAGCTAGCGCGATCGACAGGCGGACTGGACGGCACGCTGGACAGCTGGGGCGATCGACAGGCAGACTGGACGGCACGCTGAACAGCTAGCGCGATCGACAGGTGGACTGGACGGCACGCTGAACAGCTGGGGCGATTGACAGGCGGACTGGACGGCATGCTGAACAGCTAGCGCAATCGACAGGCGGACTGGACGACACGCTGAACAGCTAGCGCGACTGACAGGCGGACTGGATGGCACACTGAACAGCTAGTGCGCTCGTCACGGGGACGAGTCGAACCACTGAACAGCTAGAGTGCTTGTCACACGGACCAGTCAGCCCACAAAACAGCTAGCGCGCTTGTCACAGGGACCAGTCAGCACGCCAAACAGGTAACGCACTCGTCAGTCACGGGGACAAGTTGACCCACTGAACAGCTAGTGCGCTCGTCACGGGGACGAGTCGAACCACTGAACAGCTAGAGTGCTTGTCACACGGACCAGTCAGCCCACAAAACAGCTAGCGCGCTTGTCACAGGGACCAGTCAGCACGCCAAACAGGTAACGCACTCGTCAGTCACGGGGACAAGTTGACCCACTGAACAGCTAGTGCGCTCGTCACGGGGACGAGTCGAACCACTGAACAGCTAGAGTGCTTGTCACACGGACCAGTCAGCCCACAAAACAGCTAGCGCACTTGTCACAGGGACCAGTCAGCACGCCAAACAGGTAACGCACTCGTCAGTCACGGGGACGAGTCAACCCACTGAACAGTTTGTGCGCCTGTCACATGGACCAATCAGCATGCCAAACAGGTAGCGCAATCGTCACAGGGACGAGTCGACCTACTAAACAACTAGCGCAATGGAGAGGTGGACTGGATGGCACGCTGAATAGCTAGCCCGCTTGACAGGTGGACTGGATGGGGACGGGGGGGGGGGGTGGCCGAAGGCCGCTACGGGCGTCTAGTCTACTTACAACTCCGGCGGCTGTCTGTGCGTGCGTGCGTGCGTGCGTGCGTCCGGACTATAACTCTCGAACGGCTCGACGGATCCGGACGGGCGATGGCTCGTTCGACTCGGCATCGCGCCGCATTTCGTCAGACGCTATTCGTTTTGTTCATAATTACCGGTAATACCGATAAATAGCGAAAATACGACTCTGGGACAAATATTTTGGTGTGACTAATGTTTGTCCTGCAGGGAACGCGTCTTTTAGAAAACGATTACTTTTTCGGTTCTCTCGAACGGCCCGACGGATCTGGATGGGCGATGGCTTGATCGACTCGGCCTCGCCCGGCATTTCCATATATGCTGCTGGTTTCAACGATAAATACCGATAAATGGTGAAAGTGACAAAAAGAAGCGAAAACGGTGTTTCTAAGGTCTAAAGGGGTAAGTAGTAAGCCTAAAGGGGCAAGAAGGAAACAAACGGTACTGTAATGGAAACAAGCGATCCTAAAAGGAAACTAAACAAAATCGACAGCAATATCGCCTGCGTGCACGGATAAAGGTGCGATGCGGCTCGTTCGACCTGTCATCGCTAGAACCGGTTTCAGATGTGAACAGCATATGCCAACAGTCGACCCACTGAACAGATGGCGCGCCAAGCAGCTAGCGCGCTGGACAGGCGGACTGGATGGCACGCTGAACAGCTGGGGCGATCGACAGGCGGACTGGACGGCACGCTGAAAACCTGGGGCGATCGACAGGCGGACTAGACGGCAGGCTGAACAGCTAGCTCGATCGACAGGCGGACTGGCTGGATGGCAGGCTGAACAGCTAGCGCGATCGACAGGCGGACTGGACGGCACGCTGAACAGCTGGGGCGATCAACAGGCGGACTGGACGGCACCCTGAACAGCTAGCGCGATCGACAGGCGGACTGGATGGCTGGCTGAACAGCTAGCTCGATCGACAGGCGGACTGGCTGGACGGCACGCTGAACAGCTAGCGCGATCGACAGGGGGACTGGATGGCAGGCTGAACAGCTAGCTCGATCGACAGGCGGACTGTCTGGATGGCACGCTGAACAGCTAGCGCGATCGACAGGGGGACTGGATGGCAGGCTGAACAGCTAGCTCGATCGACAGGCGGACTGTCTGGATGGCATGCTGAACAGCTAGCTCGATCGACAGGCGGACTGGCTGGACGGCACGCTGAACAGCTAGCGCGATCGACAGGGGGACTGGATGGCAGGCTGAACAGCTAGCTCGATCGACAGGCGGACTGGCTGGACGGCACGCTGAACAGCTAGCGCGATCGACAGGGGGACTGGATGGCAGGCTGAACAGCTAGCTCGATCGACAGGCGGACTGTCTGGACGGCATGCTGAACAGCTGGGGCGATCAACAGGCGGACTGGACGGCACGCTGAACAGCTAGCACGATCGACAGGCGGACTGGACGGCAGGCTGAACAGCTAGCTCGATCGACAGGCGGACTGGCTGGACGGCATGCCGAACAGCTAGCTCGATCGACAGGCGGACTGGCTGGACGGCACGCTGAACAGCTAGCGCAATCGACAGGCGGACTGGACGGCACGCTGGACAGCTGGGGCGATCGACAGGCAGACTGGACGGCACGCTGAACAGCTAGCGCGATCGACAGGCGGACTGGACGGCACGCTGGACAGCTGGGGCGATCGACAGGCAGACTGGACGGCACGCTGAACAGCTAGCGCGATCGACAGGTGGACTGGACGGCACGCTGAACAGCTGGGGCGATTGACAGGCGGACTGGACGGCATGCTGAACAGCTAGCGCAATCGACAGGCGGACTGGACGGCACGCTGGACAGCTGGGGCGATCGACAGGCGGACTGGACGGCACGCTGAACAGCTAGCGCGATCGACAGGCGGACTGGATGGCACACTGAACAGCTAGCTCGATCGACAGGCGAACTGTCTGGACGGCACGCTGAACAGCTAGCGCGATCGACAGGTGGACTGGGCGGCACGCTGAACAGCTGGGGCGATCAACAGGCGGACTGGACGGCACGCTGAACAGCTAGCGCGATCGACAGGCGGACTGGACGGCAGGCTGAACAGCTAGCTCGATCGACAGGCGGACTGGCTGGACGGCATGCCGAACAGCTAGCTCGATCGACAGGCGGACTGGCTGGACGGCACGCTGAACAGCTAGCGCAATCGACAGGCGGACTGGACGGCACGCTGGACAGCTGGGGCGATCGACAGGCAGACTGGACGGCACGCTGAACAGCTAGCGCGATCGACAGGCGGACTGGACGGCACGCTGGACAGCTGGGGCGATCGACAGGCAGACTGGACGGCACGCTGAACAGCTAGCGCGATCGACAGGTGGACTGGACGGCACGCTGAACAGCTGGGGCGATTGACAGGCGGACTGGACGGCATGCTGAACAGCTAGCGCAATCGACAGGCGGACTGGACGACACGCTGAACAGCTAGCGCGATCGACAGGCGGACTGGATGGCACACTGAACAGCTAGGGCGATCGACAGGCGGACTGGACGGCATGCTGAACAGCTAGCGCGATCGACAGGCGGACTGGACGGCACGCTGTACAGCTGGGGCGATCGACAGGCGGACTGGACGGCACGCTGAACAGCTAGCGCGATCGACAGGCGGACTGGATGGCACACTGAACAGCTAGCTCGATCGACAGGCGAACTGTCTGGACGGCACGCTGAACAGCTAGCGCGATCGACAGGTGGACTGGGCGGCACGCTGAACAGCTGGGGCGATCAACAGGCGGACTGGACGGCACGCTGAACAGCTAGCGCGATCGACAGGCGGACTGGACGGCAGGCTGAACAGCTAGCTCGATCGACAGGCGGACTGGCTGGACGGCATGCCGAACAGCTAGCTCGATCGACAGGCGGACTGGCTGGACGGCACGCTGAACAGCTAGCGCAATCGACAGGCGGACTGGACGGCACGCTGGACAGCTGGGGCGATCGACAGGCAGACTGGACGGCACGCTGAACAGCTAGCGCGATCGACAGGCGGACTGGACGGCACGCTGGACAGCTGGGGCGATCGACAGGCAGACTGGACGGCACGCTGAACAGCTAGCGCGATCGACAGGTGGACTGGACGGCACGCTGAACAGCTGGGGCGATTGACAGGCGGACTGGACGGCATGCTGAACAGCTAGCGCAATCGACAGGCGGACTGGACGACACGCTGAACAGCTAGCGCGATCGACAGGCGGACTGGATGGCACACTGAACAGCTAGGGCGATCGACAGGCGGACTGGACGGCATGCTGAACAGCTAGCGCGATCGACAGGCGGACTGGACGGCACGCTGGACAGCTGGGGCGATCGACAGGCGGACTGGACGGCATGCTGAACAGCTAGCGCGATCGACAGGCGGACTGGCTGGACGGCACGCTGAGCGGCTAGCGCGATCGACAGGTGGACTGGACAGTACACTGAACAGCTAGCCTGCGTCGACATGCAGACGAGTCACGGCTAGCCTGCATTGATACGCAGACGAGTCAACCTGCTGAACAGCTAGCCTGCGTTGACACACGGGCCCACTGAACAGCTAGCATGCTCGACAGGTGGGCTGGATGGGGCGGGGGGTGGCCGAAGGCCGCTACGGGCGTCTAGTTTTAGCAAACCTCTCAGACCAACGGTTGAAGCGCCTATAGAGGACAAACATTTCTTCCAAAATTTTAATTAGCTAATATCTCATTATCAGTAATCAAGTTTTAGGTTTAGTGGCTTGGCATAGACTTGCCATAAGAAACTGTTCAAGGAAATCAAAAAAAAATTGGGGGTTTACTCGGCACTTTTTGGAGTTTTACTCTTGGTGGAAACCACCCGAAAAAACGGCTATGTCCAAGAAAAATCGCCAAATCGACGATATCTCAAAATCGGAGCTGCCTATCAAGAAATCCTTTGGGCGTCTATTTTCTTTGCAATAGCTGCAGATGCTGTCCAAGTTTCATATCGATACCTTTAGCCGTTCACGAGTGGCGCTCCAAAAACCTGGCAGAGAACATGAAAAAAAAAGCCACAAAATTGGAACATTTTTGTAACTATTGACCCCTTACAGTAAAGCAAGGAAACGCGTTATGGCGCATTCGATGCCCCAGAAGAAGGCGGTTCATTTGCGCCATAACGCGTCGAAATCCGTTCAGGCAATCAAAAGTTATAGGCGATCGAAAATTCAAAAACCCGCATTGAGAAGTGGTCACATATTAGGGTTGTACGCTGACGCGTACACCCTGATTGACAATGCTTATCACGAATCTGGCATTCGTTTTCCAATTTGTTACAGTAATGACAAGATATAGCATTATCCTTTTCTACAGTAGTAGGGCTGTTTGTGGGTTCTGTCTGCAATGCAGTGCCAAGAGTTGTGCTGGATGGATTGAGCTGAAATTTTGTGTGAAGCTTGCTTGGCACATTTCACCATCAAAATAAGAGTGGCACCTCTGAAGCTACCGTAATCCCTGAATTATGCAAATATAAATAAACTATATAGTAATACAGCTCATTTTATGCGTGCTTCTGACTTATCAGAAGTGTTTAGAAAAAACTTCCACACAGATCAATAGTGCAGTAGTTATGTGTAGTGGTTACTGCTCTGTGGGTCCTGGGATCAACCCTGCCCCATGAAAACTTTTATTTATTATTTTTTTTTTGTTTTGCAGGTGTTCATGCTATAAAAACTTGTATTACTAAAGCACGTTCTCTGTTTGTATGCAATGCACGTAAGGAAGACTCAAGCCTAAGCCCGCCGAAAAGCGCTCACCCACAGCGCGCCAGAATGGAATCGGAAGCGTCGGACAGTGCTCCTATGTAGCTTACAGCAGGTCCAAAGGCCTTGCACAAGCATCCAGGATGAGAGCGCCGCTTTGGCAAGTCGCTCCAAGAGGAAGGGAGGCCGTTCAAAATTTTCGACGAGTTCTACAGAGCAGTCACGGAGCTTCAGAAGAAACGTATTATTTAGTTTCTCAATGGCGCTCAAATGTTGAGCGGTGCAACTATTTATTACCGCCGCCTACTGAGCAGTCGGCGGCGCGTGCACAATCCGATCGGGAAGCTGCAGCACTGGGCCTGGATCACGATGCATGAACATATGTGAGCAGCCATGCAGATTAGCAAGCCAATTATTATTAGCTGGCTCTGAAGGGCTGATTAAAACGATTAGCCCGCTGCCACAAAATATGGGATTTATGGTGTGTCTGCTCAAGATGGTATAGTGCCCAATTTTTACTATCGAATGTAATGACTGGAGATGTAATGACGCAAGAATAAAGCGTTACAAAAATGGTAAAACGTTTTCCTGTATTGCAGAAGGGCATTGGTTGACTTCCTTTGGCTTTTGCTGCAGCACTTCACAGATTCGTCATTGTTGCTTTTCAACTGAGCATTCGCAGCATGATTATGACACATTGTATTTATGATGAGTCTCTACTGAGGACATAAAAACATTGATACTGAATCACTTCTGATGTAATGACTGGAGATGTAATGACGCAAGAATAAAGTGTTACAGCAAAAAAGGTGAAATATTTTCCTGTATTGCAGAAGTGCATTGGTTGCATTGGTTGACTTCCTTTGACTTTTGCTGCAGCACTTTACAGATTTGTCATTTTGCTTTTCAACTGAGCATTTGCAGCATGATTTTATGACACATTGTATTGATGATGAGTCACTACTGATGACATGAAAATATTGATGCTGAGTCACTTTGGAGCACTTTGCCAGCAGGAGTCCTGGGTTGAAGCGGCTAGTATCTATAACTGGGGTAGGGGGTTTGGGGACACCCTATTTTCCAGACCCCCAAACCCCCCACCCCAGAATTTTCACAAGGGATTTTCACCCTATTTATACTCATTCTTGACTAAAAAATACCTGCATAACTGAAAAAATGGCCAGCTACCCCACTTTTTGCTCCAGAGACCCCTAAATTCGGCCTAAATTACAGGTATGTTTCAGTGGGCGCTATTGGTGATGGGTGTTTTTTGAAGTACTGTATCGGTTTGTCCTCCGTACCGTACTTGTACCAAACATTACGCGCATTTGCCATTGCATGTTTGAAATGGCAGTTGAAGGGAAACAAGTTCAGTGGGCCCTAACCCCGCCTAAGCCTAAGCAAGGCCTAAAACAAAGAAAGTCTTTTTGTTTTCTGCAATTGTAGTGTTAGCAAACAAAGAAAGGCCTAAGTCTAAGCAAGGCATAAGAAGTGGCTGCGAGGCGTAAGCCTAATTCTAATTCTAAGCAAGGCCTAAGCCTAAGCAAGGCCTAAGCCTAAACAAAGCCTAAGCCTAATAAAGTTGGTCGGCCCACTAGCCCACTGAATATAGGTTTTGGAAGGGGGAAGGTGGGGTTTCGAGCCGAAGCGCCAAAACGTTGCGGTCGTCCTTCCACCTTCGCGCTTCCAACTACGGTTTTCCGCTTGGGCGCTGCTCACTCATTCACTCCCTTCACCGTAGACAACCAAGCAACCTAGCAGCCCGCTTTCTCTTGGCGGCTCCCTCGCTATCTCTTCTCCGTGGTCGTTGTTGTCACGCGCGCTTTGCGCCTTTCACTGCCGAGTTTGAAGCACTTAAATTCCGCAAAAAAAACACCCGAAAATGTCCATCGGCTACGCGCAACCGCAGCCGGCGCAGTCGCAACAGCAGAACGTGCTCCTGAACGGCTCGGTAGTGGGCGACGGCAGCTGGCTGCTGACCGTCCACGTGACGGACATGCGACTGACGCGACAGCTGAGGGTCAGGGGCGATAAGCACATTGGTGGACTCATGCTGCAGCTGGCCGAAGAAATCGGTGAGTCGGTAGCTTCTCTCGCGAACATTTGAGATGGTTAACTCGCGAACATTTAGCTTCTCGCAATGGTGGTATCCCCGTTGTCAACTTATGTGTAACTGGCTTGTGTGTAGGTACAGTTAACTCCCCCCCCCCTTCAGCTTCGGTCAATCCTGCAGGATAAGTAGGGCCACCCACCCCCCCCCCCCCCCGCAGCTTTAGTCGCAGCTGCACTCATCGCAGGTTAGCCGCATGGCTGCATGTGTTTCTCATACTTCCCAAGATGTTTTTCAGGCCTGTGAGCAGTATTTATTGTCCTATATGAAAAATCTCGCATTTGTATTTACGCACCTACAGACCATTTTGGAGTCTTTCGAGTGCGTTTTCGGTCAAAAATTTACCAAATTTTGCCTGTGGCGCTGTGTTTTCAGCATAGTCGCAGCATTTTCAAGGTCATTATTGAGGCTGGAGAACGAAAAATTCTATCAAATTTGGTCGTGTCACCCCCATCGACTTTTTAAAAATCCCAGATTCACCCCCCCCCCTCCGCTTCGATGGTCCTAATCAGTGTGCCTTCTGTCCTGATATTCACTTTGTAGGCGCCAGTCTACCATTTTAAGCAAACTTTTCGTTGCAGCTTCATCGTGCGAAAACGCGTGAATTCTCTAGCCCCTCCCTGTTTTTTGTGGACGCATACGATTTTAATTGGGACAACTTGGTTGCTGCACCCCCCCCCCCCCCGAATTTTTGTCGAGCAGCATGGCTCAGACCCTTGTTGCTGGTTGCATGTTGACTAACTTTCCTGCCAAACCACCCCCTCCAGTGGCTGTGTGTGTTGGTGAGTTGTCAGAGGGGGGGGGGGGTACAAGTAAGTAGACAAGCGTACCACGTTACTCATTTTACGCGCGTGCACCACACCACACGCCAGAGATCTTCTATTGCACTAGCTGCTGGCCGGTCAGGCTAGGCCTAGCTGAGTTGCGATGTGGCGAATGCGCAGTGCGCGCACTCGCCACATCGCAACTGGTTTCCATATGGTGTCTGTTACATAGGTGGGGTCGGGACGGTATAGCCCCCCCCCCCGCCCCTGCTGGCTGTAGCCGTCCCGTTTTTTTACCCCCCCCCCCCAAACGGCCCAGGCCAACCCCGAGATTATTTGCGGGAACCCACCACTCACAATTGAAAAGTTGGGTAAAAATGCGTGCTTTTTCTTACGGCGCAAAAGGTTTAGGCTTTAGACGCAACCTACACCTATTGTGGTTGGCAAACTGGCAAGATCGGGGGGGGGGGTGCAAATCCAGCTGCACATATAAGAAATATTCTCTGACGAACAAGTTCTTTATGGCAATGAGGTGCGCTCTGGCCGCTCTAATAAGTAGTAGACACTAAATATTTTTCGGGGTTTTTAAGGACCGATCCGCAATCGTGTGATCATAGCGGTTGAGTCAGACGCATTTTTGGGTTGTTTATTTATTATTTGGCGAAGGAGGGGGGGGGGGGTGGTGTAAGTAGGTGTGCTGCTGTCGTCATTTTCACTGCGTTGCGCTCTCAACGTTCCTGCTAAAACAAGAATTCCATTTACTGCCTCTTGGGGGAGGGGGGGGGGGGGGGCTTATAGGGGGGGGGCGGGAAGGTAGGGAAATATGTGCCGGGGGGGGGGGGGTGGGTTCTTAACCTCAGTCTAGCGTTTCCCTCCTTTTGTTATCCGTCTCTGTCTACCCCCCCCCCCCCCTTGCTCTGCCAACTACGACAAAACCCTCTCCTCACAACCCTAGCCCTCCCGCTTGCAGGGGCGTGGAGGGAGTGGAGGGAGGGAGCGAGGTCAAAGGAGGGAGGCGGTCAACAACAGTTGCGTCGGCCACGCCACTGCAGCCAGCGACCGAGTGCCCGTTTTGGCAGTCTCTCTGGCTCGCGGAGGCGCCCCCCCCCCCAACGAACGGATGCAGCTTTTGCTTCTCTAGCCGCCGGGAGCTAAACTCAGGGAGCTCACACCAGGCACGGTTGGGGGGGGGGGGGGGTAAGTGCACATATGCGAGTAGTGGTGGGCCCGGAAATGACTCGAGAAATCAGCACATACATTATACCATTAGATGGAAATGAGGGAACCAGACACTTGGCGGGGAAATAACAAAGAAAAACGAATTTTTCGCGACATGTTGGTGTACTGTATGCAGTACGGTTATGCAAATCGACAAACAGACGTGCTGCAGACGTGTCGAGAGATTGGTCCGACCACGCGTTCTGGTGGCCTGCCAAGCGGAAGTGGCTCACCCACTTTCGGTCCACGCTAGATCAGGTGATTCGCGCTGGCTTCGTGCCTTCAACAACAGCAAATACAATAAAGCAACACGGAACAATTCACTGGGAATGGATGGCCTCACACCACACACTATGTTGACATCATACCTGTAACTGGGCCTGGGGGTGGGTGGGGATTTTTTCAACACCCCAGCCCCCCAGAATTTTCCCAAGGGATTTCCAATCTGTCTAAAACGATAAAAGTGAGTAAATGTTGGTGTATTTTAGTCTTCTTCAGTGTTATGTTGTTATATGACCATAAAACAGCTAAATAACACTGTTTAGACCCTATTTATACCCATTTTTGACCAAAAAGTACCACTATAACTCAAAAAATGGCCAGCTACCTTCCCTTTTTGCTCCACACACCCCCCCAGAATTCGGCCATTTACCCCTGCCCACTCTTCCAGACCCGGTTACAGGTATGGTCGACCTCCGTTCGTTTGACCAAAAAAAACAAACACACTGCAAGCGAGGTGTTTAGGTGGGTGTCACAGCGTCGGTGGAACTGGAGTTCACCCCCACGCACAAGATGGCTCGGGTGCAGCTGCCCGACCTGCAGATGATCGACACGAAACTGGACTACTCCAGACCAGGGCCGTTGGGCGGACTTGAATCACTCGAAACCGGTTTAAAATTTGAATTAAAAACTTGAAATTGGACTTCTCAACCTTTCCTTACTCCGGGGCACTATTGGAGGATTCCATCGTGGGGCCTAGGTAAAGTACACCCTGTCTACTCGTATGTAGTCAGTCTCCCTCTAGTGGTGGTAGCACTAGACCTAGCCAGCTAGTCCAAAATCTCCCCGCCCACCAGTCCCTGTCAGTCTTCAACGCCGTCTTGGACCTCAGCAAGGAGTTGGGCATCCGCCACCCCGAGGAGTTGTCTCTCAAGAGATTCGTGCCCCCGGATCAGCTGAGATCCGCCTTCGGCATCGAAAGCGAAAGCGGCCACCAGAAACTGCCCCTGGGCGCTGAGGCGCCCGGCCCTGGCACCCTCAAGAGACAGCAGCCCATCTTTGCCAGGTGCGTGCGTGCCGGTGCGTGCATGCGTGCGTGCGTGCGTGCGTGCGTGCGTGCGCTCATTCCGGTGCGCGCGTGCTGGTGCGTGCGTGCGTGCCGGTGCGTGCGCGTGGCGGTGCGTGTCACCAGTTCCCTCAAAACGATTCAAATTTTTAAAAATTAAAAAAAAAGCAAATTCAGCGCCCAGAACATCAGCGGCCGCGCGCAGTCGCCGGGCGGCGCCGCCGCCACACCCACGCACGCCCAGTATCTTAGCTCGGACGCGGCCAGTACGCTGCCCACCCGTGGTCATGCTGGATCCTCTGGGCAAGTTAGTTATTTTTTCGTTTTTCAATTTTTCATGGGCGTGCCAGAAGCTGTCACAAGAGTCACTGCAATTCATGGGACAAAATTCCGTCTATATTTGCGAATTTGAGACAGCAGCGAAACGTAGTGTACACGTGTCGTGTGCTTTATGAGTCGTTGGTGAAACATGTTACCATTATCATATTTTTTTTCATTTTTAAATTCCGTTCGCTTTAGTATGCCACCATTATCCGATTGTCTAAAAGTAAGTCAAATTAAAAAAAAAAACTTTTCTCCCAATTAGGGGAGTCTAAACGGCGCCGGGGGTGGGACGCTACTCCAGACGCCTGGGGGCATCTCGGCGCCCAGCCGAAGTTGGGGCGAAGGTCTGAGCGGGGAGCAGTACGACCCCCAGCTCGTGCACACCCCCAAGATTCCCCAGCAAGCGGTGAATGCCACGGCCTTTCGCCCTCAGAGCCTAGAGCAGAAGGCGGCCCTCAACAAGTCCTGGCTCGACAGCTCCAGGTGCTGTCAGTGCGTGCGTGCGTGTGTGCGTGTGTGTGTGCGTGCGTGTGTGTGTGTGCTTGCGAGTGGGTGTGTGTGTTTGTGTGTGCGTGCGTGTGTGCGTGCGTGCGTGCGTGCGCGTGCGTGCTGGTGCGTGCGTGCGTGTGCTTGCGTGCGTGCGTGTGTGCCGGTGCTTGTGTGCCGATGCGTGCGTGCGGGCGTGCCGGTGCGTGCGTGCGTGCCTGTGCGTGCGTGCGTGCATGTCGGTGCGTGCGTGCTGGTGCGTGCGTACCATTTTGCGGCCACCCCCTCCAATTAGCACCCCCCCCCCCCCCCTCCTTCAGGTCCCTCATGGAGCAGGGCGTCTTCGAGGGCGACCTGGTGCTGCTGCGCTTCAAGTTCATGACCTTCTTCGACCTGAACCCCCGGGTGAGTACGTGTGCACCCAAACTGCACTCAAAATGCACTCAAATTTGCCAAATTGTCTAGTACGACCCGGTGCGCGTGAACCAGCTGTTCGAGCAGGCCAAATGGTCGGTGCTGCTCGAGGAAATCGACTGCACGGACGAGGAGGCGTACATGCTCGCTGGAATGCAGGTGGGGAGCATGTTACTACTCTATTACAAGCTCCCCCCCCCCCAAATTCCTGGCAGAGCGGTATACGCACAAGCGACCTCAATGTGTCAGATATATGATGGTATTGCTGCTATGGAATGCTACTGCACGATCGAATGTACATTTCCGTCAAGTTGCAGTTATGCGGTCGTTGAAACATTTGTCGGTGAACCATTTTTGGGGCATTTGTCGAATCTTCGCTAAATAAAGCCTGCGCGCTTTTGGGCTTTTTGGAATACTCAGAGATTTGTGTATGTGTGCTGTGGCAGTCAGGCTGTATTAGCAGGCGTGCTTTTCATATTCTGGTTGTTTCAGAACGAACAAGCATTTTGACGTCGCCTTTGACATAACAGATTGTCTCGCAATATCGTATTTCACTCTCTGCGCTGTCTTGTTTTTTTTCGCTTCATTCAATTTGTTTCGTTGTTGCTTTATCCCTCCCTGGCCCCTGGCTTCGATATGGGTGATTACTTTGAGGATGTACCTTTTGCGCGACCAATTGTTCGTGCTTTTCTTTCCTTTCGCAGCCGTGGTGCACTTGTCTAGGCAGTTATGCTGGAACTGTTCGATTCTTGGGGCAGTGCGGGCGTGTTTCATTGTGCGTCGTCTTTGAAATTCCCTTCGAACTCTAGCTGTTTTTTTTCAGCTGCAAGCGCAGTTGCGCTCCGGCGAGCCCGTCGAGGATGGTCTGGACGAGCAGGACGGTGGGGCCGGTGGTGGTGGTGGTGGGGGAGAAACCGGTGTGGAGTCCCTTCTGGACGAGTTGGAGGAGCAGCTCAACGTAGCAGCCACCCAGAGAAGCGACATAACCAAGGTGCCGGAACTGGCGGAGTACCTCAAGTACTTCAAGTGGGTTTTTTGGAGAAATGGGGTGACGGCACGCACGCACGCACGCACGCACACACCGGCACGCACGCACGCACGCACGCAGACGCACGCACCGGCGCGCACACGCACGCACGCACGCACACACGCACGCACGCACCGGCACGCACGCACGCACCGGCACGCACGCACGCACCTGCACGCACCGGCACGCACGCAATGCTTGCAGGCCGAAGAAGCTAACGCTCAAGTCCTGGAAACGGGCGTTCTTCCGGTTCCGGGATTTGGACCTGTGCTACTACAGGAACGTACAGGACGCCGTCGGCTCACCCCACGCCAAGTTCCACATGAAAGGTGCCCTGCAATTTTTTCGTGTTCTGACGAGTCATTTTTTGACGAGTTTGTGAAAGAATGAAATCTTACCTTTCTTACACCATTCATGTTACTGTAAATCATACGGTCGTATTTATGGCCCCCCAATAAACCGTCCTTGTTTGTCACGTATTCCCTTGACGAGGGTGGTGGGTGGGTGTGATTGGGAAATGTTCCTTTGGTTATTCGTTATTGAAACTTGTTTGTTCAGGTTGCGAAGTGAGCCCAGAAGTGAATATCGGCCAAGGCAAGTACACCATCAAGCTGCTGATTCCTTCGGCGGAGGGAATGACCGAACTGATGCTCAGATGCGACTCCGTAAGATTGCTTTCAATTTTTAAATTTTCAATTTTCAATTTTCAACCTCTTTCAGGAGCAGCAGTACATCAAGTGGATGGCCGCGTGCAAGCTGGCCGCCCGAGGCAAGACCATGGCCGACGCCAGCTATCAGGTTGGTTGCGCCGGCGCGCGCGCACGCACAGGCACGCAGGCACGCGCGCGCGCTCGCACATGCACGCACGGGCACGCACGCACGCACGCATGCACGCACCGGCACGCACGCATGCACGCACCGGCACGCACGCATGCACGCACCGGCACGCACGCATGCACGCACTGGCACGCACGCATGCACGCACCGGCACGCACGCATGCACGCACCGGCACGCACGCATGCACGCACCGGCACGCACGCATGCACGCACCGGCACGCACGCATGCACGCACCGGCACGCACGCATGCACGCACCGGCACGCACGCATGCACGCACCGGCACGCACGCATGCACGCACCGGCACGCACGCAAGCACGCACCGGCACGCACGCACGCACGCACGCGCCGGCACGCACGCACGCACGCACTGGCACGCACGCACTGGCACGCACGCACGCACGCACGGTACACGCGCACGCACGTACACATTCACGCACGTCTTAGGGCGAGGTGGACGCCTTGAAGAAGCTGTTGGCGATGCAGCAGCCGGTGGGGGCGGGGCCGGCTGGGGGAGGGGGCAGGGGCCCCCAAGGAGCCGCCTCCCACAAGGACGGGCCCCCCACGCCGCAGGACCTAAGGCCCGAAGAATGGCTGCCGCTCAAGATCTGCAGAAGGGCCAACAGACAGCAGGTCTTGAGGGTGGAACGTTTTTTATACGCTTCTCTAGTTTTTACTGGGGGGGGGGGTACGAACTTTGTTGGACCCCCCCCCCCCTCTACCAGTTACTACAGGACAGGTACGACACTGCAGCTTTATCGGTGGTAATAGTTGCTTTGTTCTACTGCATTGTTAAAAGTAGTGAAGTTGAAGCATTTATCGATCTCGCATTGCGTTCCGTGTTACCCCTCTTGCGGAGGTCCATAAAAAAAGTGTTATGGTGTGGCTGCGCTCAATCAGTTCCATTTTTTGTTAAATCGAAATTAAAGTTGGTTTGAAAGTATTGGGATAAATAGATAAATTAATTTACCACACAATTTACAGCACGTCAAGCGAATCAGCGACGCGCACGCCAACGTGCGCGGCCTGTCGGCGACGGAAGCGAAAATGCAGTACATTCGCGCCTGGGAGGCTCTGCCCGAACTTGGTGAGAGATTCTTAAAAAAAGTAATTAAAATTGTAGTTTTTAAAGAGAATTATGTATGTATGTATTAATTGTCGTTTTCCCATAAATCGGAGAGAATTGCGCAATGGGCTTCATGCGATGAATTACCGTAAACCCTATGATTATCCCCTCTGTAATTATACGCCCTCCCTAAATGGACCGTCGTCTACATGTATGTATGGTATGTATGGTCGCGTATGTGTATGAATGTACATTTATGTGTACGTGAGATTGATTGTGCGAGAGTGTACCAACGTCTTTTTCCCGTAAAAATCGCCTCCACTGTGACGATTCCCGTGTCTCCCCTGGTCCCTTTTGCCCTTTGTTTGCAATTCTTTTTTAATTCCCAAAGAAAAAACTAATTGCCGAGTTTCTTGTCAGGCGTCCACTACTTCGTGGTGAAGTACAAGGAGCGTTCGTCGCAGCGGTCGTCGCGGCCGGAATTGCTGGCCGTCGCGAGCAATCGGCTGATGCGTCTCAGTTTGGAGTCGGGCGACACCCAGCGGACGTGGCGTTTCGCCGCCATGAAGAAGTGGCACGTCAACTGGGAGATCAAGCACGTTCTGGTGGGTATATTGATGGGTGTTTTACCTGTAACTGTGGGCACTATTTTTCCAACCCCCAACCCCCCAGAATTTGCCCAAGGGATTTTCACCCTGTCTAAAACGATAAAGATAAGTAAATGTCGGTGTATGTCAGTGCTCACAGTGTTACATGACCATAAAACAGCTAAATAACACTGTTTAGACCCTATTTGTACACATTTCTGGCCGTTTTTTGCCCTGGTCAGGTGGCACCTCCTGGAAACTCCCCCGCCCCACACGTTGAATCCTCCAACACCCCACGCTTTATTGTGCAAGCTTTTGCTTTGTCTGTTTTTTTTGGGTGGTGGGGGGGGGGGGGGGGGGGGGCTGAATCCGGCCGAATTTCTGCCGAATCAGTTTGACGTTACTACTTCTCGACGTAGGCACCTGTAACCGGGTCTAGAAGAGTAGGGGGGGGCATAGCCGACTATCCCTTTTTTTTAATTATACTGGTAGTTTTTGGTCACAAATGTGTCAAAATAAGCTCCAAATGGTGTTATTTAGCTATTTTATGGCCATTCACACTGAAATGCACTGTAAAGCACCAACATTTACTCACTTTTATCGTTTTAGACAGCGTGAAAATCCTTTGGAAAAATTGTGGGGGTTGGGGTGTTGGAAAATAGTGGCCCCAATAGCCCCCCCCCCCAGTTACACTCACTTCCACGTCCGAAGGAATATTGCCAATGTTTTCGTTTCCTCTTTTCAGATTCAGTTCGAAAAAGAGGACGTTGAACTGAAGCCACTTTCGGCCGACTGCAAGGTTGGTGTTGCCGTGGCGTTTTCCCTATATTTTTTTTAATGGAATTTGCGTGCAATGGGCGTACGTGTGTGCGTGCGCGACCGCACTTGACTGTATCTCTTTTTTCGCAAACATCGGAGGCGCATTAGTCACCAACCAAAGTAGCAGTTATACTTATGAGCGTTGAAACATTTTTAGAAGATGTTTGACAGTTTGACGCACCTAGCCTTTAGAGAACGCCCTCACACTTGTATTGCAACTGGGGGGGGGGGGGGGGTTGCGTCACAGTCGGAGTCAACCCCCTCCCCACACAAATTGTTCGCACAGACACGCACGCACGCACAGACACGCACGCACGCACAGACACGCACGCACGCGCAGGCACGCACAGACACGCGCGCACTGACACGCACGCACGCACAGACACGTACGCACAGGCACGCACGCACGCAAGCACACACGCACCGTAACGCACAGGCGCACGCACGCACGCACGCACGCACGCGCACACACGGACTGTGTACTGTACGTACTGTACAGGTGGTGCACGAATTCATCGGCGGCTACATCTTCATGTCATTGCGGAGCAAGGACAGCTCGCAGACCCTGGACGAGGAGATGTTCCACAAGCTGACGAGTGGCTGGAGTTGACCTGCGGAACGCTAATTGACGCTAATTAAACGCTAATTAGCACCTGCTAATTTGGGTGGAAGTGGAGAGGCGACGACACGGTGTAGTGCAGTAGGAACAACCCTCCAATAATAGCCCACCCACCAAGATTTTGGTGGCTGATTGGCTAAATGAATTGTGTGATTTAAATTTTAATTAGTATCCGCGGATGCCAGTAACAGTGGCGTAGCCAGTATTTGGTTTCGGGGGGGGCACAGATTTCTCACTTTTTAACAGGGTCCGTCCCCCTGTTGCTCCGCAGGCTAAAATTTTGAGATTACTTTGGGCTACTTTCGAGCATTTTTAACCTTGCAATCGAGCTATAATGCTTTCTCTCTCTCTTCTTTCGCCCGGGCATTTTTGCAATAGGGGGGGGGACCCTGTTGAAAAATTTCTTCGGACCGATTTCGGGGCTGGGGGACGGTATTCCCCCCCCCCCCTACCCCCTCCCCTGGCTACGCCACTGTGAAGTACTGATCAGTGGGCAATTATTGGCGGAGCAGTGTCATTAGTCGGGCGCGCCAAGCTTGTCATTTTCTTTGTTATTCTGTGCTCTCAAAGCGTTGCACACAAAGACACGATTTCGTTTGATTAGTTTGCATTTTTATTTTCTTTTGCGGGCTATATTTGGTGTTCGTTTTTTGCCGCTAGCGCGTTGTTTATAGCGTGTTGTACACTGTAACCCACCCAATATAGCGGTACGGACAATTTTTGGGTGGGTTCTGGTGAAAAAGCTTGCTCGCGACGCGGCTAACGATTTTGGAAAGGGGCACTTGCATTCAGGCTATGTAGAGATCGACTGTATCTAGCTATCACTCTGCTCTAGCTAGCACGACAGGCTCATATTGTAGCAGGTAGTTTCAATTTACAAGGCGACGTATGCGCTCCTGTAAAACTCGTTCTAGTTTGAAAAATCTAAGCCTAGCGGCTGGTGTGGTGGTGGCTATCACAGGAATGGCCTGACCGCATACAGTACTCCTTTTCACTACCACCTGTTTGCTGTGTTATGGAATCCGCGTTTCTATTTCTGTAGGGAGGGGGCTGTCTAGATTCGCTGGTGCTTTGAGCGTGCGTGCGCCGAGTTTGGGGGTCCGTACCGTGTCGTTCGCGCGTGCGTGCGCGCGCGCGTGCACGCGTGCGTGCGCGCGTGCTTTTCGTTGTGTAACGCGGCGCCCCGTCTCTGACAAGGTGAAATATACGGCTACTGCTTGTGTCAGAGGAACAGACGCACAGCCATGCGCGCGTGAGGAGGGGAGGGGTGTATGCTTGCCGATCTGCGTGTTGTGCTGGGTGGTACGCACTACTCAGATCGTAACGAAAGTTATTCTTGCGCCGGAATGCGTGGTTGGCATTCTTGGCCAGCATACGGTGCCGCTTGAATTTCAAAGCGCAAATAAATTGGTTGTAGGAAATTCGAATGTTAAAATGTCTGGTTATTTGCTGAGGAAATCGCTTGCTCCCTTGTGGATCGGGGGCGGAAGTCTACGCTGCTTTTCTGTCAGCTCGCTGCTTCTCCAGGGCTGTTTGCGCACGCATAGGATGGTTGTTTAGTTTTGAAAATTCGAATCTGAAGTTCAATTCAAGACGCCGAACCGTATCTGCGCTCGATTTTCTCATGTGTTTTTTTTTTTAATCGTAATCTTCTGATTAAAATTGTAGTAAAAGAAACACGTCAAATACACCCGCGGCGCGCTCTAGCCCCAAAAAGAGCGCGAATTATAAAGAAAATTTGCAAAAATTGCGCAAGAAGACTGGCTATTCGTTTTTAAACTGTCGCGAGGCGCTGTTGAAATTCGGCGACGATTTCGATGGCGCCGTCGCTTGGCTCAATGAACTCGCGCGCAAAGAGGGCTGGGAAAAGGCCGCCAAGTGAGAGACGACCATTATATTTTTAATTATCATCATTATGATTACGAGCTTGCCCGAATTGAAGACTGCCACGTGTTAAATCCGGACTTGTAGACATCTAAAACATTTCTGTCCCATCCAGCCAGGGGCCCCTCGCCCTTGGCTGACTTAAAAAAAAAGAAATCAATAAATAGTGCGAATGCGATTCGAACTTGGCAGAGTCGAATTCCCTGTCTCCCTAAATGGGTGTGCGCCATTCGATGATCACGTGTGTGTGTGTGTGTGGGGGGGGGGGGGGGGGGAGACCCCCCAAGCTACAGGTTTGGAGGGGGGGGGGGGGTCGCTGACTGGCAGTGACATTTAACCCAGCAAAAAAGTCTCCCCCACAAGATGCAACAGGGGGGCGGGGGGGGGGGGGGGGTGGTGCATCTCCTTGCCTGGCGAGCACACATGTAACTGGGGGGGGGGGGGGGTTGGGGGCCCCCAGGGAGAGGTTTTTCGAACCTCAGATTACGACGCTGAAATACAGTGCTGAATTTCAGCACTTAATTCCGACGCACCAAAATCGGGTCTTTCGAAAGGTCTGAATTTGGGCGTGGTTCTGAATCGGTCTGAATCACCGTTTGCGTGGGGAATATCTACCAGCGGGAGGCGCGGGGGGCGCGGGGGGCGGGGGGCGTCGGGGGCGGGCTCCAATCCGCTGCTGCAATCAAAACCAAATCTCAAATAAAGCTTGTAATTAACAAGTAGAGGCGCTTGTTTAACAATGGAGCATTGAATTCGACGTCCCCCACTCTTAGAGCGATTGATGCACAGCTGCAAGGCCACTGTTTTCTTTGTTTTGTCGACTTTCAGTGGGTAAACCCTACTGAATTTTATAACGTTACAAATTCAGCAGCGGAATTACGACGTCTGAATCTCAAATATTCGAAAGACCGAAATAATAATTCCGTGCTTAATTTTCTGCTGAATCTGAGGCGGAATCTCAATTCCGTGCGGTGGCTTCGAAAGACCCAACTTTGGAATTCAGCGCTGAAATTCAGCACTTGAATTAAATCTGACGTTCGAAAAACCTCTCCCAGCCGGAATTTTGCCCCTACTCAGACCCCCCAGAATTTTCCTGAAGTTTTCCAACTTGTCTACAATTATAAAAGTAGTGTACTTTTTGTCTTTTTCAATGTTTTTGTCCTTAAAACAGCTAAATAACGCTATTATATATAGCCTATTTTACGCATTTTTGACTAAAAATGCCTATTTAGACACTATTTAGGTACATTTTTCCTCTTCTGGGACCCCCTTCCTCTTCAAATCTGCATACCCCCTCCCTACGCCCCCAGAAAGGTCTCTGACCCTCCCACCCCCCACTTCAAAAACCCACTTGCATGTATGTCAGGCCGACTGCAGCATGTCTCACAAATTCCTCATCTGAGTCTCTTTCGAATTCTTCTCTCGCTTCGTTCGTTCGCAGAGTGAAGTCCCGTCCGGCGCGTCAGGGTCTGGTGGGGGCGGCGTTGTCTGGACGGTGCGCGGTGCTGCTAGAGGTCAACTGCGAGACTGATTTCGTCGCCCGCGCGGACGCCTTCCGGGCAGCCGTTGAACGACTCACCGTAGCAGGGCTCGACTATGCCGAACAAGCGCTGACTGCTGAGAAGGGGCTCATTAAGAGGGAGTATGGTGCGTGGAAGGAACCGTATGCTAACAGTGTCTGGCTGGCTGAATGTTAATACAAATTAAGGGGGGGGGGGTACAGATTTGGCCCGACCCAGGCCCTTCTAGGCCCGAATTTGATTTGCACGTACATAAAATGTAACATATTTTCTCAACCCGTTGCGGTTGCTGGTCTCGAATAGCCCCCCCCCCCTCCTCAAGTTGCCGATGTGTGTGACTGGCACAGGGCAATTTGAGTTCTCTCGAGCATGTTTTTGGTCGATGCATTTTTACCAAGATGACGAATGCCCCGTTCTCCGGACGGACTGTTGTTCTATGCACTCGCACGCGCTTTTCTAGCAGCACTGCAACATTTACTCCCAGTCATTCATTTCTCTTGGGGGATGTCTCTTCAGATGCCATGGCAGTGTCGCAATTCAAAAGCTCCCACCTGGACAACGCGACCGTGGACGAGGTGTTGGCGCATCACACAGGCACCCTGAAGGAGCGCGTGGCGTTGGGCTCATTTATTGGACTGGCAGTGCCTCCCGCTACGGACGGAGACCCCTCCACAGAGGCGGTTCTAGCCGCCTGCACGCACCCCAAAAGTCAGGCAGCGTTTCTGCGCATATGTGACGCTCATACCTGTAACTGGGGTGGGGTTTGGGAGGGGGGGGTGGGTTTCCCTCCCCCCAGGTGCTGAGTTTGACCCTACCCACACCCTCCCCCAAGGTTGTCCTGAACCCCCACCCAGCCCCTCCCTCCAGACTTTTTAGAAGCTTTCTACTACATACTTTAATGCAAAATGAATGCGTTTTGTACAGTGTTTTTGAGCAAGAATCGACACAAAAGTGCCTATTTTGCGTTATTTACAGTGTATTTTGACCAACGTCAGGTTTTTACAGTGTATTTTTGACTAAAAATAGACAAAACCAGGTACAATTCGCGGTTACAGGTATGGTGACGCTGGGTGCGACCCCCTACCCCCGCACAGAGTCGGAAACGCCCCCCCCCACGCTCAAGTTTTCACCCTGTCTAGAACGATGAAAGTGAGAGTGTTTTCTCGTTCTGAGCGTTCGTTAGCCATGAAACAGCTTAACAATCACATTTTCCAGCAGAAAGCATTTTTTCACCCGTCCTCAATTCAAAATTCCCCCCCCCCCCATTGCCCGCTGACAAGGAGAGCGTGTGTTAAGGCAACCCCAGTCACTTCTTTTTGCGTGTTGACTGTTGTTGTTACCCTTGAACTGTCTTCATATCACTTTCCTTTTACCTCGTCTCAGAACCACCCTCCGCGTCCGGCGTCTGGCTCGGCTCCTACGGCTCGTTGGTGGCGCTGCGCCCACTCGGCAATGAGACTGCCAGTCGCTTCGACGAGGAGGAGCTGAGACGGTTCGGCGAGCAGCTGTGCATGCACGTCATCAGCATGAATCCCACCTCCATTGGCCAGTTCAAGCCGCCCATCCCTGTCGTCCAGCCTCCGACACCTCAGCCGGAACCCAGTGAGTCCAGAGGGGCGGGGGGAACTGTGAAACAATGGCTCTGGGGCTTTGGAAAGTGGCTGCGGTACGTGCAACGAGGACACGCACGCACGCACACGCACCGGCACGCACGCACGCACATACGCACACACACACGCACACACAAACACTGTCCATTGCTCTCCATTCAGGACGGTCTAAAGAGGCTCCGAAGCCCGGTGGCGCGTCTTCGAGCGCTGCTGGAGATGACACCTCGGAGTGCGAGCCGTCTGAGAGCGAAGGACAGGGGGAGGAAGAGGATGAGGACGAGCTGGCGACGTTCTGCTCTCAGCCCGAGCTGCCCGACTCCGAGGAGCTGCTCAACCAGCCCTTCTTCATACAGCCCGAAGTCACCGTCGGTCAGGTGCTCGAGGCGCGTCGGCTGGCTCTACTCGACTATGTCCGGCTGAGAGTGGGCGAGGACCGTGCCACAGCCACCAGTAGTGGTGCGCAGGATTAGCAAGTACTCCCAGGGTTGCACGATAAACAAATTTAAATTAATAAAAAGATTTCTTTGTTTTTGGGTAAAATACAGCTTCTGAGTGGCAAAAAGGCGTTTTAATGGTGTTTAAATGGTGCAATTAGTAGTTATTCATGCATAAACTTCTTTATTAGCACCAAAACCAAACTTTCGTGGTTTCCAACAGACTCCCAACATAGTGCAGTACGACGACCATTTAGAGGCAGCGGATTTGCCACCATTTGACTAAAAACGTTGCTAAATATGCTTCTTCTAAAGGCTTCAGAAGCACTATTAAGGAAAAATTTGCAGGTGCCTGCAAAAAAAGGTGAATATGTGACGCTCTTTTGTTGAAGTCCAGTTTGAAAAAGAGGGGTATTAATTATGGCACGCCCCATTGATGTATAGCTGCTTACACTTTGCAGATGATCAACTTCAGTTTGAATAAACCGTGTATAAAATCCGAACCAAACGCAGCAACACGTCACATATTCGGCATTTTTTGTGTTCGCGTGCATAGGAAGGTGCAGTGGCAATTGTAGGACCTAACTGGACTGGAACACACTGCATTCACATGACAGCCGCATTCATATGCCGGAGTTGCGAGACAGGCGGGAAGGACCCCATGATCTTGCACATCGACCACAATGCAGACGTACGTACGTACGTACCTACGTGCGCACGCACGCACGCGCGCACGAACGCTCGCACGCACGCACAAGATGTGAAATTGTGCATTGCTTGCACTACGCAAACGTTGTAGAAGCAGTGCGTCATTGGTGAAATGCCAAAAGGAAAATGACGAATGGAGCAAATGTTAGCAAGGTGCCAATTATTTATGCATAACTTCGGCTGTGCCAGGTCGATGGTAATGGCTAGAGATAGATGAAATGTGAAAGGATTGCTTTTGCGTTTTAGCTGAGTGAGATGGCTCACAAAAAAAATGCCGAATATGTGACGTGTTGCTGCGTTTGGTTCGGATTTTATACACAGTTTATTCAAACCATTCAAACTGAAGTTGATCATCTGCAAAGTGTAAGCAGCTATACATCAATGGGGCGTGCCTTAATTAATACCCCTCTTTTTCAAACTGGACTTCAACAAAAGAGCGTCACATATTCACCTTTTTTTGCAGGCACCTGCAAATTTTTTCCTTAATACAGTGTTTTTTCGTAAGACAAACATCGATAATCGCCCTGTGGACGTCGCCCTGTGGACGCGATAAGCGACGCGCCACGTGTTGATGCCTCCCACCAGTGGGCACTGGGCAGTGGGCACCGCACCGCACTGGGAGCGTTTACAATGCACCGGCCCATTGGCGGCCGTATGCCCACGCCCCGTGGCGGGATTCTAGACGCCATAAGCGACGCCGAGTGTCGATGCCTCCCACCAGTGGGCACCGCACGTGATGCATGCAAAATACGATAATGACGATACATTCTCTTCTTGAAGAAGAAGAAGACGACGATACATTGTACATTGGTGCTACGTACATTGTGTGCATGCGTGCATGCACATGCAGTTGTGATATGTTGCTGCGTCAGAGCATAGTGATGTAAAGTATGGAAATTATCCCCATGACCAGGCGGTCAACTTTCGTGTTTTACCGAAGTGATCGGACCTACCCACATCAAGTTTCTTGTGAAGCAGCCCATTTGACGGTGTGCGTGCGTGCGTGCACTTTTGCAGTGCCATATCGGTTCGTTGGAGCATAGTGGTGTAAAGAAACAAAATGATCTACGCGTGCAGGCGGTCAACTTTCGTGTTTTAGTCAAAGTGATCGGACCTACCCACATCAAGTTTCTTGCAAAAAGCAGCCCATTTGATGGTGTGCGTGCGTGCGTGCACTTTTGCAGTGCCATATCGGTTCGTCGGAGCATAGTGGTGTAAAGAATCAAAATGATCTATGCGTGCAGGCGGTCAACTTTCGTGTTTTAGTCGAAGTGATCGGACTTACCCACATCAAGTTTCTTGTGAAGCAGCCCATTTGACAGTGTGCGTGCGTGCGTGCACTTTTGCAGTGCCATATCGGTTCGTTGGAGCATAGTGGTGTAAAGAAACAAAATGATCTACGCGTGCAGGCGGTCAACTTTCGAATTTTAGTCAAAGTGATCGGACCTACCCACATCAAGTTTCTTGCAAAAGCAGCCCATTTGACGGTGTGCGTGCGTGTGTGCACTTTTGCAGTGCCATATCGGTACGCCGGAGCATAGTGGTGTAAAGAATCAAAATGATCTACGCGTGCAGGCGGTCAACTTTCGTGTTTTAGTCGAAGTGATCGGACTTACCCACATCAAGTTTCTTGTGAAGCAGCCCATTTGACGGTGTGCGTGCGTGTGTGCACTTTTGCAGTGCCATATCGGTACGTTGGAGCATAGTGGTGTAAAGAATCAAAATGATCTACACGTGCAGGCGATCAACTTTTGTGTTTTAGCCGAAGTGATCGAACCTACCCACATCGAGTTATAGCGATTTTCCCAGAAGTGAAAATATTTTGGTGCGTCGGACCACGTTGGCACTAAGGGATGAAATGTTCCCCACTGATCGGCGATCAACTTTATTATTGACCTCAAAGCCATCCGAGCTAGTCACACCGAAATATCACCGTTTCCCCTTTTTGGTATAATGGGGGGAGGCATTTTGGTGCGTCCAATTTGGTCCACTTGTAGAAATAGGTCAATATCATGTCTGGGCAATCAACTTTCTCCATTATAGCGAAGCTGTGTGATGCACCGTTAAAGAGCCTATAGGGCACGGAACTTTCAGCTGAAATTTTCAATTGCTAATATCTCATTATCAGTGATGAAGTTTCAGGGTCAGTGACTTGGTGTAGACTTGCAATAAGGAACTGTTCAAGAAAATCAAAAAAAAATGGGGGGTTAATTGGGCACTTTTTTGAGATTTGAGACTCTTGGTGGAAACCAGCCGAAAAAAAACGACCAAAAACATGTCCAAAAAAACGCATAAAATCGGCGATATCTCGAGTTTAGTAGGACGCAGAGACGATTCCTTTGGTACGCAAAATTGCCATCATGGGTTGCTTACACATGCCAAGTTTCATTCCAATTGCCTGCGTCACTCGCGAGTTGTGCTCCAAAAACTGGGAGGAGAACACGAAAAAAAGACACTTTTCGGAAACATTTTTGGGCGTTTCCCCTTAACGCGTAGTACTACGGCAACGCGCTGTGGCACGTACGGTCCCCGGATGAATGCGCTTCTTTTGAGCCATAACGCGCCGAAATCGGTTCAGGCAATCCAAAGTTATAGGCGATCAAGAATCCAAAATCTCGCGCGCGCAAGTCGTCACATATTAGGGTTGTACGCTGACGCGTACACCCTGATTAGTTGTGTTTGACACTCTAGGCTAAAAGTAGCTTATAGTAGAGGTATTTGGCACCAATGGTGGCTCCTAAGTCAATGAAATTTTTTCTATTGCAACCCCGAGTACCCCTACCCTTGGGTGCACTGTCAAGAAGGGAATACAGCGCAAGCGGACAGCCGTCTACAAGCCAGTAGCAGAGTCGAGCTTCTTCATGGGAGAAAATACAAGAGATTCTACTTGATCAATTCGGAGATTTTCAATGCGCACCTGAGCGACTCATCTCGAGCGTCCACTTCGCCTGCGCGTGAATCCAGTGCTGTTTCCCCTCTCCCCCTCCACCTGCGCGACTCAAAGTTACTTTGCCATAAGACGCTAGACTCGTGGCGATCGCAACGCCGTCACATTCGCGTGAGATAGGGAGTTCGTTTGCTTTCAGTTCGACGGCGGCTTTTGAAAGAGACAGACAGTTGCGGATGAACCGCTCCAAGCTGCGACAACGCGTGCATCCAAATTGTTGGTGTAATAATGGTGTGTCCGGTAATGGGTGTAGCTACCGCATCGGATATACATACCTCGCTGTCTGCTCGCTGGTGAATGAAAAAAGTAAGAGATCTCATGGACCGATAAGCTCCCCCCCCCGCCTAATGGAGACGCCAGTCTACGGCAACAACTGATAATTATCGCCTTTGGCAACTGACAATTATCGCCTTTGGCAACTGACAATTATCGCCTTTGGCTGTGCCTCTCTGACTCACGTCTCGTTTCACGTCTGCGTCTGTGTCTCTGTGTCTGTCTCTTGCTGCTGGGACCACTGTTGGAAATGGCTGGCCTGAGAGTGGCTAGCGCAAACGTGAATGGCCTGCGCTCCAAAATGGACCGCGTCCGCGCCCTCCTGGTTGCTGCGTCTCTAGACGCTCTGCTGGTGCAGGAAACCAAGCTTGACTCAAACATTTCCGACTGCGAGGTCGGCTGTACCGGCTACAGCCTTCACCGCAGAGACCGATCGAGCAACGGTGGCGGGGTGGCCATATTTGCCAAGTCAGAGCTCCACGCCTCATCCAGTGCCACGCGACCGGATTCAGAGCTGCTGGCTGTGCAACTGACTCTGCCGACTGGCCACTTAACCATCGTCTCCTGCTACAAGCCTCCGCGAGAGAGCGCCCAGCTGTTCTGCGACCAGCTCCTCGAGTACCTACTGCTCCAGAAGGCGCAGGATAGGCTGGTTGTGACCGGCGATTTCAACCTCGACTTTGAGGCGGCGGAATACAAGCCGCTCGAGGACGTGGCCACAGCGCTGGGACTGACGCAGCAGGTGCGCGCGACGACGCACAGGACCAGGACAATTGATTTGGCCTTTACTGGCCGAGCCGTTGGGCTCCGGCGACCCTGCGAGTTGTCGGCGCCAATTGAGAAGGAACACGCTGTCGTCAACCTGGTGCTCAAGATCAACAAAGCACCGCGCCCTGCGCCGGTTTTGCCACGGCTGCGGCCGGTATTCTCCAAGGCCAACTGGGCGCTCGTCCGCAGTGAGTTGTCACGCTGCGGCCTGCTGCAGAGCGCTGTAGCACCCCGCACTGTGGAGGAGGCTGCTCTGCTGTGGTCCAGTTGCGTGCAGCAGGTGATCCGCACCGCAGTGCCCCACAAGCGTCCATGCCGACGCACTGAGGCGCCCGCCTGGATGTCTGTGCGCATCAGCAAACTGCTCAGGGACAAGAGCAGAGCCTGGAAGCAGCACAAGCTCAATCCCGATGACCCAGCCGCTTACTCCGCATACTCGAGACTGCGGCGCATGTGCAAGAAGGAGATTATCGTCGCCAAAAAGGCCACCATTGGGCGCGCATTCTCGGACTGTGCCAACATCAGACAGTTCTGGAGGACGTATCGCCTACTGTCTGGCTCTCGAGGCAAGCTAGAGCCAATCTGCTTCCGCCCGACCGACGGTCAACCAAGTGTGGAGCCCTGCGAGGCCCTGGCCAAGCAGTTCGACAGCGTCTGGAACCGGGCGGAGGTGGCGGCGCCTCTGCTCGTGCCCGAACGGTCCGAGATCGAGTTCTCGGTGGCGGCCGTCGAGTATGGTCTGGCTCACCTTAAGACCACCAAGTCTACTGGTCCGGACGACATCCCCGGACTCGCGCACCTATCTCGTCACTCGCGCACCTATCTCGTTTGCGCGTAGGAAAAAGTCGTTCCTTCCTCCCCTGCGCTACGCAGCGGGAGGGCTGTCGCGTCAAATGCGCACACTGTGCGCCAAAAACAAAATGGCGACCATCTGCGGACTGATTATATTCTCGATCAATGTGAACTCCCTTGTCTCAAAATTGGGAGAAATCACTGCCCTGGTGAAAACCGAGCGACCTGCGGCCATCCTTCTACAGGAGACAAAACTACACGGAGCCATTTCATCTACCGAACTGGAAATCGACGGCTACCAGCTTTTTCGGCGCGACCGCACAGCCAACGGGGGAGGAGTCGCCATCTACTGTCAGTCCACCTGGCGACCGCAGCTGCTGGCCGTCAGGTTGGACCTTGAACTCGTGGCTGTGCGACTGCAGACCCGATCTGGCACCCTGCTGCTGGCCTCCGTCTACAACCCATCCTCGCGTGCCGCCGTTGCTGGCCCATTCGTGGAGTCATTGACTGACGTCCTCAGCCTGTGGGGCGACCTCGTCGATCACCTCGCCCTCATGGGCGACTTCAACCTGGACCCCCAATGCGCCGAGGCTGCCCCCCTCCTGCAGCTGACGGACGCATTCGGATTGCGTCAGCTCGTTTCCTCGCCTACGCACCGAGAGAGGATTATCGATTTGTGCTTTGTTGGACGGCGGCTGCCCCCTTCCTCTACTGCCTCCCTCCACGCGCCTGTGGAAAAGTGGCACGCGGCAGTGCGCCTCTCCCTCCAGGGTCTACGCTCTCCTCCCACTTCGGCTGGAGGGACCCAGGGGGCACAGCTGAACTTTCGCCGTGCGGAGTGGCCCCTACTTCGACGAAGGCTCGCCGAGGCGGGCCTGCTGCGCTCAGTCTGCCATGCTGACACGGCCGACACGGCCTGGCGGCTGTGGAAAGCAAGTGTACTCGCTGTCGTCGAAGAAACTGTCCCCAGACGACGCACCAAACAGAAGAAACAACAAACCTGGTGGACGCCAAAGATCGCCAAACTGTACAAGAAGAAGAACCACTCCTGGTCCCTCTGGAATCGCAACCGTGACGACCTGTCGCTGTACGCCCAATTCTCTAGGGCGAGGCGATTTCTAAAGAAAGAAATTGCGGTGGCACGGAAGCGGTTCGTCTCTGACCAACTGGAGGACTGTGAGACGCCTGCCCACTTCTGGTCGGCCGTCAGGCGCCTGTCTGGGAAGCAGAACCAGGGCGTCCTTGGCTGCCTTGACCATGATGGAGTGGCCAAGTCGACGGCGCCGGCTATCGCGGACGCTCTGGCCGACTGCTTTCAGTCCGTCTGGAACACCGCCGACGTCCCACTGTCCGCTGACGTCGAACAGGCTCTGCTGCAGCCTGTTCAATCGGCCGTTCTGGTGCCGGTCGTATGGGTGGAACATTTACTGCTGCGTCTGAACCCGCGCAAGTCTACAGGACCGGACGAACTACCCACCATCCTGCTCAAGGGCTGCGCTGAGGTTCTGTCTGCATCCCTGGCTGCGCTGTTTGAGCGATCGCTGAGCGAGGGCTGCGTGCCGACTGACTGGAAAGACGCATACGTGTCTCCGATTCCAAAGGTCCCGGCTCCAGTCTCTACCAGTCAGTTCCAGCCGATTGCGCTGCTGTCGGTCGTCTCCAAGGTGATGGAAAAAGTCGTGGTCGGCCTGCTTCTCCCGCACGTCGAGCCTCGACTATCATCCTCACAGTACGGCTTCCGCAAAGGGCGCTCCACGGTTGACTGTCTGGCGACCATCACACATCAACTGGGGAGCATGGTGGACACGCACAAGAAGGCGCTGGCAGTCCTCTTCGACGTCAAGCGCGCCTTTGACACCTGCCTGCACACGGTCATTCTGGACAAGCTCTTCCACCAGTTCTCGGTGCCGCCGCACCTACTTCGTTGGCTCAATTGTTGGCTCTCGGGGCGGTCGTACCGGGTGCGCGTGGGCGGCTGCCTGTCCAGCCGACGGCCGGTGCTGAGCGGCGTTCCTCAAGGGTCTGTGCTTGGACCCCTGCTGTTCTTGACCCACGTCAACGACCTGGACTCGGTGCCGCTCAGCCAGGGAGCCGCCAAGGCCGTGTTCGCCGACGATCTGACCTACTACAAGCCCATCCCCAACGTGGCGGCAGAGACGGAGGCACAGGCGGACGTGGACGCCATTGGGGACTACTTCAGCCGAGACCACATGGCGCTCAACCCGCCGAAGGTCAAGGCCATGGTCGTCTCCCTGCACGCGACCGCCCAGACGCTCCACCAACCGTTGATCCTGCAGGGCCAACAGCTGGCAGAGGTGGCCCACGCGCGCTGCTTGGGCGTTGAGCTCGACCGTTCTCTGTCGTTTCGCAAGCATACGGAAATAGCCTGTCTCAAAGCGCGTCGCGCTATCGGAGCTATGTGTCGAGTGTTCCGCAATCGAGCCCCAAACGCGGTGCTAGAGAAGCTGTACTTCGCGTGTATTTTGCCGGCGCTCTTGTACGCGGCTGAGATCTGGTACCCCGCCACTGACAAGGGCAAGAGTTCTCTCGAAAGGGTGCATCGCATGATGGCGCGGTCGCGAGCCAATAGGTACAACGTCCCGTACAGCGACCTACTGATCCAATTAGACTGGCGCCCATTATGGAAAGAAGTCTTGACGCGGAGACTGATTCTGTTCTATAAATTGTACAACAATATTCACTACGTTCCACCCGACTGTCTCCCTCCCCCCGGTCAAGTTCGTCGAAGTGTTCGTCTTTCACACTCCAAAACGGTGAATCTCAGTGCGCGAACAGTGGCAATCGGAAACCTATTCCTGTACTCAACGAGTAGACTGTGGAACGCGCTAAGTGAACACGTTGTGAGCCTTCCCTACAAAGCGTTCTGTAGGTTTGTAAAATCAGGCGACATCGTTGAATCTCTGGTAATCCGGAAGTTAGTCAAACCTGTGCGCGTAAATTGATTGATGAATTGATTCCCTCTGTGATGCGATGTGGCGCGGTTTGGGTGTGCAATCGGCCTCCCCCCATTGTCTCAATGGTGTACGGCTCTACGCTGTGTAAAGGGTTGTCCGAATAAAACGTCCAGTCCAGTCCAGTCCAGTCCCCGCTATCTTCCTCAAGGCGACTGCCGACTTGCTGGCGCCTTCCCTGACGCACCTCTTCAACAGATCCGTCAGGGAGGGCACTGTGCCGAGCTGCTGGAAGGACGCCATCGTCACGCCCATCCCAAAGGTCACGCGTCCAGATTGCCCATCAGACTACAGGCCAATCTCCCTGCTGCCCATCGTCTCTAAGCTGCTCGAAAAGCTTATGATCAGCCGCCTGCGGCCGCTTGTTGAGCCGCAGCTAGCGAACTGTCAGTTTGGCTTCCGTGAAGGCCGCGGCTCTGAGGACTGTCTGGCGTTGGTCAGTCACCATCTGGCCACACTCGTCGACCGGCACCAGCGTGTGGCCTGCGTCTTCTTTGATGTCAAGAAGGCGTTCGATAGTTGCGTACACGCCGAGCTGTTGCGCTGCCTCGTGCTCGACTTCGGCGTGCCCCATCACTTGGCCGCCTAGCTCGCTGACTATCTGCGCTCGAGGACGTACCGCGTCAGCGCCAACGGCGCCTTCTCAGAGCGCCGGAGCGCGGTCTCGGGCGTGCCCCAAGGCAGCTGTCTGGGCCCGCTGCTCTTTCTTTGCTACGTGGACAGACTCAAGGAGGTCGCTCTCTCGGCTGGCTGCCAGCTGGTGCTCTTCGCCGACGACATGCTCCTCTACAAGCCCGTGCCCAAGCAGGAGGACTTTGCCAGCTTCCAGGGCGACGTCGACGCCATTGAGACCGTCGTCCGCGGCAGCTGCATGCTCTCCTTCCAGCCGGCCAAGTGCAAGACGCTGCTGCTCTCCTACAGCAACAGGCCGACCAGCATGCCCAGCATACACCTCTCAGGCCAGGCCCTCGAGCGCGTTGCCCAGTATCGCTACCTAGGCATCACTGTTGACGAACATCTCAAGTTTGTTCCCCACTGCCAGGCAGCAGTCAAAAAGGCGAAAAGTGCAATCGGCGCCCTCAATCGCAACTTTTGAAACCATGCCCCCAACTACGTGCTAAAGCGCGTCTACACCACGTGCATTTTGCCCGCGCTTCTCTACGCCGTAGCCGTCTGGTATCCTGCTGCCAAATACTCTCGCGAAAACCTAGAACGTGTACATAGGATGATGCTGCGCCTCCTCGCCAACGACTTCCTCTCGCCCTATCCCTCTCTGCTAACCAGACTGAGCCTCAGACCACTTTGGAAGCGTGTCCTCACCCTCAGGATGCGACTGTTTTACAAACTGTTCTACTCCCCCCTGTACACTGGTCTCTTCCCTCGCAACACCGCCAGAAGGTCCAACAGACGCAGTGTACATAACAAGCAAGTCGAATTCCCAATGACCAAGGCCAGCACTAGTTCCGCGTTTCTCTACTCAACAAGTAAACTCTGGAACGCACTGCCCGACTCAGTTGTAAATAGCAGTCTCGCCGCCTACACTAAATACGTGTCGTCCGATGAATTCCTCGATTCCATCGCCACACACGTCACTCATATTCGGTAAACGCTCTCACCCTCGGTGCTCTCACCCCCTCAGTCCTCTGTCTGCCCGTGTGAACGTGTCGTCGGTTTTCTATTTGTAAATTGTGTACCTTACTTGTGATGGACGTCCCCGTGTACTTGTACTCGGTTTACGGCTCTGCGTCTGCAGACTGTGTCGGCCAGTTCATCAATAAAAACTTTGAACTTTGAACTTTGAACCTACTATGTGTATTGAGTAATGTGTATCGGTGTGCGTTGGGCTGCGTGGGTATTGACCAGAGAGTGGGTATTGATTCCAGAGACGCCAAATTCACTGGCGCCACCCATACCGGTGGGTACATTCTGTGACCGATCAGTATTTGCAATTTTTGACTGTTTTGATTTTTGACCCAGAACCAACTGAATGTTCCTACCGACTTTTAATACCTAATTGGCCAAAAAACGTAACATGAAGTGCTCATTGAGTATTGATTTTCTGCATTTGTCGCTGGTTGTCATGCACTCACTGACTACATACGGTACTTTATTCGCCGACAAATAGCAGTACGCGAGGGTGCACCACCCTAGATAGATAGATACCGCAAACCCAATAATTAGCCCCCTGGAGGCTATTTGTTTTGTTCAAGCCGTATGAGGGTGTATAGTTCGCACGCACGCACACATGCACGCACGCACACACGCACGCACGCACAAACGCATGTACACGTACATACACGCACGCGCGCACTCATACACGCACGCACGCACTCACGCACGCACGCGCGCACGCGCGCACGCACGCACGCTAGCACGCACGCGCGCACGTACGCGCGCACGCACAAACGCACGCACAAACGCATGTACACATACATACATACACGCACGCACGCACTCATTCACGCACGCAATCCCGCACGCACGCATTCATGCACGCACGCACGCACGCACACATGCACGCACGCATGCGCGCACGCACAAACGCATGTACACATACATACTCGCACGCATGCACGCACGCACTCATACACGCACGCACTTATGCACGCACGCACGTGCGCACGCACGCACGCACAAACGCATGTACACATACATACACGCACGCACGCACTCATGCACGCACGCACGCACTCAGGCACACATACACGCACGCACGCACACACGTACGCACACACGCACACATGCACGCACGCACGCACGCACGCACACATACACGCACGCACGCACTCATGCACGCACGCACGCACTTATGCACGCACGCACGCGCGCACTGGTGGACGGACGCACGCACAAACGCATGCACGCACGCACTCATGCACGCACGCACGCACGCACTTATGCACGCACGCACGCACGCGCGCACTGATGGACGGACGCACGCACAAACGCATGCACGCGCGCACGAACGCACGCACGCACGCACTGATAGACGGATGCATGCACAAACGCATGCACACATACATACACGCACGCACGCACGCACGCACTCATGCGCGCACGCACGCACGCAATCACGCATGCACGCACTCATGCACGCACGCACGAACTTATGCATGCATGCACGCACGCACGCGCATACGCACGCACTCACGCACACACGGACGGACGCACGCACAAACGAAGCACACATACATACACACATACACGCACGGACGCACGCACGCATACACGCACGCACGCAAGCACGCACCCACGCACGCACACATACACGCACGCACTCACGCATGAACGCACGCACGCACGCACAAACGCATGCAGACATACATGCATACATACACCCACGCACGGACGCACGCATGGACGCACGCACGCACGCGCGCACTGATGGATGGACGCACACACAAACGCATGCACGCACGCGCGTACGCACGCACGCACACACGCACTAATGGGCGCACGCACGCACGCACGCCTGCACGCATGCGCGCGCGCGCATACGCACGCATGGACGCACGCACGCAATCACGCACGCACGCACTCATGCACGCACGCACGCACCTATGCGCGCACGCACGCGCATACGCACGCACTCACGCACACACGGACGCACGCATACACGCACGCACGCACGCACGCACACATACACGCACGCACGCACAAACGCATGCGCACATACATACATACATACACCCAGTCATGGGATTGGGTGACATCTCGCCCAACGACAACTCGCCCAACGACATTTCGCCCATGCGACAACCCGCCCAACGACATTTCGCCCAATACAGCGTACTTGTAAGCAAGCTCATTTTGAGCATGTTTACTTTCTTAAGTTAAGTACGTAGTTCAGTCAACAAGACACCACTGATTCACATTGTGCGTGGTTAGCCTCCAGTTCCTAGTTCCTCATGGTCTGTTTTGTCAATTTGGCCCATCAATTCATTTACTGTTTTGATTGGGCTACTGGAATGGATTGGCTGCTGAGTTGCCAAACGAACAACGGGCTGCTGGCACTTTGTAGCAAATTTCTCAAGGCATCTTCTGCTAGGTGCTGAATGCCGCCCCGCGCAGCGAACATCAGTATATCGGTATGAAGTCATTGATCATGTCATTGACGCAAGACAGTGAAAACGCGATGAAGAGACCGAGAAATAGTGTGGCCGAAGAATTTGGGAAACGATGAACTGGGGCGGCGCTGTGCGGCCTGAGCGCGCGAGCCGCAGCGACCCGCTCGAGTGCTTGAAGAAGACGATCTCGTCGGCAGCGCTGTGTGCGCGCGCCGAGCAGGATGTTTCCATTTCCAATATACTTTGTTGGCCGTGGAAGCGTGCAGACGGTAGACGAACCCGGCGTCGTCTGCCACCTTTCGACCGCCTCTTGGAGTACAAAGAGTGTTGGAGGCATGTCGTAAAATCAATGACAGACAGCAGCAAACTGAGCAGCTGACCAACAGCCGAGTGCCTTCCATGCAAGAGCAGTGTGACATTGTTTATGGTCGATGATGATATCAAATTGGATCGCTTCATCGCGCAGCGGGTTTGTTGTTGCTCAAAATGAGCTTGCTTGCAAGTACGCAGTATTGGGCGAAAAGTCGTTGGGCGAAATGTCGTGGGCGAAATGTCGTTGGGCGAGATGTCGCATCACCGCGTCACCGCCTCAGGGTCGGCCCCGCTTTCGGCGACGAGCTGCTTGATCTTGCCCGTGTCCGACTCCACCGACTGCGGCCCGTCACCCGGCAGGAAGTGAACGACGGCGTTGTTCTTCTTCTCCTTGCGCTCGTAGTACTCCTCGATGGCCGTGAAGATCTTGTCGAAGTCGAGGGGGGGGGGCGGAAGCGGAGGAGGCGAGGGCGGCGCCGAGGTGGCGCTCGAGCTGCGCCATGCCCTCGCCCAGCACCCGGTTCTGCTCGGCGAGCACGCGGTTCTGCTCCGCCAACTTGGTGACTTGCAGGCGTAGCAGAGATCAATAGGTACTGACAGGGCCATCTTTCACTCCAAAAATGGTTCAAATCGAATCGTACGATCTTGAGATACTGTAAGTGTGATACATTGCATCCTGTCCAACACGGTGAACGCCTTTGGTGCCACCAACTGTCAACGAGGTAAACGCCCACCGCGAATTTGCGATCAACAGAGCAGCAGAAAATTTGGCTCTACCAACTGTCAATTGGGTAAACGCCCATCGCGATCAACAGAGCAGCAGTGAATTTGGTGCACATATTTGCCGCGAGCAACTGTCAATACGATGCACACCATTCCTGATCAATGAAGTGAAGCAATGTGAAGATCATGGGCATTAACGTCATGTAAATATGTGCTAAACCATTTGTTGCATGCCTTAACGTACACATGGCGGCAAAAGGCGGCATGCGCCTATTGTCAGTTTAAAACAGGACCATGCAAACATCAAAGACCAGGACATTTGGGTGGCCCACCCTGTAGCTGTGTTCCAAAGCATCTCTCTGCGTTCACTAGATAGGAGGCATTCATTTTTTAACCCACCCTCTGCACTGAGCGGTCATTGGAGGGGAGGGGGCTGCTATCAATTGATGGGGGGGGGCGTTCTTGGGAGGGTTCACTGAACAGGGTGTATCAAAACTACTAGTATATGCCCCCCCCCCCTAGGGAAATACTGTTTGGATGGATTTAGCTGAAATTCAACATAGATGTAGGTCCAACAAAAATGCATGACCAAATTAAATTTCATGCAAATCGAACAACCTAGCGTCAAGATATAAGCAATCATCCAAGGTACAGTGAAAAATTTTGTCAGTTGGCGTAGAAACATTACTGGGCGTTTTATGGCAACAATTTCTCGTTGATTGGTAAACAATTGTTTTAAACGAGTGTCGAGCGCCATGTCGCGCTTACGAAAGGTCAACGACCAAGTGAGAGAGACCAAAGTGCGTCTCTTCGATGAAGAGGCTGCAGTCACCTACCAAATGGCTCGCGATGCAGGTGCACAGTTGATCACCAGAAAATGGATGGCTCAGAAGCTGAAGCGATCAGAACGATGTCTCACCGAGCACTGGAACAGAGAGCCGTATGACTTGGCCATCACCGGTCGATCCAACGTCGGCCGACCACTGCTGATGCGCCAAGAAACGGGTCAAGTGGTGACAGCAGCAAGATTTTTCACTGTACCTTGGATAATCGCTCAAATCTCGACGCTCGGTTGTTCGATTTGCATGAAATTTAATTCGGTCATGCATTTTTGTTGGACCTACATCTATGTTGAATTTCAGCTAAATCCGTCCAACCAGTATTTCCCTTAGGGGGGGGGAGCATATAGTTTTGATACACCCTGTATGTCTCATTACACACTCCTTTGAAATCGCTATGCGGTGTGTGCTTTAGCACTCGATCAAATGTCGTCTGGACCCGTTCGCTCCTTTAATCTGGGGGTGATAGGCCGCAGCGCGCCGCAACTCGCGGAACTGGTGGTGCTGAGCGACTGTGAAGTGGTCGTGCTGGCCGAACCGGACGCGGACGGCCGCTGGTGCGTCGATTACGGCTTCCTCGTCGCCGACTTTCCGCGACTGCGTCTCTTGGGCACGCCCCACCTCGTCGACATGAGGCTCTCTGTCCACGGCTGCGAGAGGCCCGTCTCCGTCTCTCGTATCCTCTGGCCCGACGACCGCGACACGCTCACGCTGACACAGTCCCGGGTGCGTGGCGCGTGCGCGCATGCCTGCTACGAATCGGGGAGGAGGGGGGGGGGTGGGTGGAATACCGTAAATCATCTCCCAATGAACGCCCTGGGCGTTCATTTTTCAACCCGGCCGATACCCTCGGCGTTGATTTGGGGGGGGGTGGTGTATAAATTCAACCACTAACTAGCGTTGCAACAATGTTGAGCAAACCCAGTAATCAGGTTGTACGCTCGCGTACAACCCTAATATTGCATAAGGAAAATTTTGCAGGTTGCTGCAAAAAAGGAGAATATGTGACGCTCCTTTAGGCCCAGTATGAAAAAAAACGTGGTATTGAAAGTAGCCACTTCATCAGATGATCAACTTCAGTTGGGACAAACCGTGTATAATCGAACCAAGCCCAGCAACGCGTCACATATGCGGCGTATGTTGTGCGAGCCATCGCACACAGCCACAACACCACCACCATCAATCCACCCTCACAAACTCTTTCATCTCTGTGACGATGCGCTGTCATTCATAGGCATTGCATGGATGGACAGAGCACACAGCCAAAGATGCTGCATAGATAATTTCGCTGCCCTGCCCGTCTTAAATTTTAATGTGGCTTGCCCTTACAGTAAGTGATATATATGTGCCATCATTTCACAATCTTGAGTACCAAGTACGTACCCTACATTTAATCTTCGATTCTCGTTCATCTTTTTTCCGCTTCTGTTAGCCTGTACCTATGGACGAAACTGTAGACGCTTCTGTAGACGTTCAGTCAAGGACAAGGCCCGCTCTCTGAGTCCAAGGAAAGGAAGCCTGGACCGGTCCTCATGCAGCCTGGACGACCTTCCCAGCGATCCAAGCGAGCGAGTGAAGCGAGCACAACAAACGCCGAATACCGTATGTGACGTGTTGCTGTGCTGGGCTTGGTTCGATTATACACGGTTGGTCCAAACTGAAGTTGATCGTCTGATGAAGTGGCTACTTTTAATACCGCGTTTTTTCAAACTGGACCTAAAAGAGCGTCACATATTCTCCTTTTTTTGCAGCCACCTGTGCAAAATTTTTCTTAATCATGAATTGAACTTGAAAATTTTGGCCCAAATCGCCTTCTGCAGTGGCTCAACAATACAGGACCCAAACTAGAATACTGCGTGACAATACCAGTTTTGACAAGCATATCATTGCATCTACATACAATGTATGTACCTGTGTTCTAAAGCACGCCCCTGTGCGTTCATTAGAGAGTGTACGTTTATTAGAAGGGGGGGGGCATTGTTTGGATTATTCACGGAATCACGGTACATGCAACTGGGCATTGGATCTTGACGGAAGGAGCGAGTCCGAGACCACCCTGGGCCCGCCCTGGGACGGGGGTGCGTGAGTGGAGGCAAAAAGTCTTGACTATAACATTTTCGACCCCCTAAAGTTAACGTTTACGACCCTCTAAAAATAATAAAATAACTCCTCTAATTAATACATGCGCCAACTAATAAAACGCACCCCCTAAATAATCTGTTTACCCCCTATCAAATAGACATTAGCCCCCTAATAAACGCGTCTCGCCCCCTAATTATGTCATATTCCCTCTAAAAATGTAAGCTCTCCCTAATGAAATATTTCAAGATATAAAAATGCAATCCGCTCCCTAATATTGACTTCACAACACCACTTTTCGCAGTCAATGCTGGAAATGGAGAAGCATGACCACGGATTCCAGCAGCGTAATCTGCGTCCGACTCTTTGATTGGCGTCGCTTAGCGCTTATCGGGGTTTTCAGACCGTTTATATGAGTTTTCTGTTTCCTTGCCTCAACTTGTTTTACTTGCCCTCAACACCAACGAGGTCTCCCCCCACTACAGTCAGCTAGCCGCGGACCTCAGCTGGGAGACCATACATGTAACTCGGGGGGGGGGGGGGGGGGGGTTGGGTGCCACCCAGCCGGAATTTTGCCCCTACCCAGCCCAGCCCCCACCCAGACCCCCCCCCCCAGAATTTTCCTGAACTTTTTCAGCTTGTCTACAATTATAAAAAGTAGTGTACATACTTTTCGTTTTTTTCAGCATTTGCTTCTACTTTACTTTATATTAACGCTATTTATGGAAAATTTTAACGCATTTTTTTGACTAAAAAGTGCCTATTTAGGCACTATTAAGGTTCATTTTTTCTTTCTGGGACCCCCTCCCTCTTCAAATCTGCGTGCCCCCCATGCCCCCACCCAGAATGGTCTCAGACCCTCCCCCCACTTCAAAAACCCGGTTACATGTATGTGCCCGACTGGAGGGCCGGGTCGCTGAAAAAATGGTCCATTGATATTATTTGGTTCAAGAAACATATTGTAGAGGGCCATTGCATTGGAATGAACTATATTTTATAGGAATATCAAAAATAAAAAAAGAGTAGTTATGTATTTATTAATGGGTCACTTATATGATTTACAGGGCGCATTTTATTAGGGGGACTCGACGGTTAAATTAGGTGGTCGGACATTTATATTAGAGGGTCGATAAATTGGTAGCCAAAAGTCTTCGAGTTGGGGGGCGGGCAGGACACATTCCTTGGACTGAGCATGTCGGAGTGAGTATCCTGCGAAAGACGCAACATTTGCAGTGGTGGGAATCGAACCCGCAACGCACAAGTGTGCCTAGCAATGCGGGCCAGCGCCTTGACCAACTTAGCCACACTGCTGCGACGTCGCCATTGGGAATTGCTCCTTGTAGGGAGGGCTCTGTTTTGTGCAAGCCCCAAATCACTGGTGTCTGTAGTGGGCGTGCTGCTGGTCGCATCTGCAGACCCCAAACAGCAATTACAATGAGAGTGAAGTCTTTCGAGCCTTGAGATGTAATTATTGACATGTATTGGTGATGGAACGGAGAGTAAAGTTGGATTGAGGATGTCGGAGCAATATCCCTGCGAAAAAACGCTTCTCTTCTCTATTCTTCCCTCTTCTTTTCTCTCTTCTCTTCTCATACTCTACTCTCTAACATTCCTCGGACCGCACAAAAATTGATAAAACCAGGACATTAAGATCATTTTGCGTTCTTCGCAAGGGTTTTGCTCCGACATTCTCATACTAACTTTTTAACTCTCCATTCCATATTCCACTCCACTAGGTCAGTAATACATGCGTCGTTACTTACACGGCGATTACGAGGCAGATTGTTAGCGAACTACCCACTATAGTTGCTGGGTCCGCTGCTCCCTCAGCGTAGCTGCTCCGAGGCCGAGGCCGCGCTGCTGATGCCGGCCTCCGTGCTGGCCGGCAACGTGGACGTGCTCGAGAACACGGCCCAGGCGCGCGCCGCGCTCGACGCGCGCTTCTGGGCCGACTGGCGCGTCCGCGGCCCACCCTTCTACAGTCACGGCACCACTGGATTCGACGGCGGCGCGCCCGCCTTCGACGAACGCGTCCGACGTCTGCGCGACGCGTACGGACTCCCACTAAAATACTTCAAAGATTGGCCCGACGACGACGACGAGCACGAACGAGATGGCGGCGTCGCGCCATCGTCCGCTTGATTCCGAGCCCGTGTGTGTATTCCCAAATACCGTAAACACCTATGTTGTAGGCGCCCCCACGACCCTCGATCAGCGCCCCTCCCCAGCCCCTGAGCGCCAAACCGGGAATTCTATACGTGTATTTGTCCGCGACGATGCCCAGAGGTTATGAGTGTCCTCCAAGGGTGTGCGGAGCGCGATTCGCCAGCCACCGTTGTTCTGCTCCTTACTCCTGACAGGAGAATGTTACGCCACCTTGGAATAACCTTTTACCTACATTCCTAATCCTAGTAGTGCACCGCGTTGATGCGCGACGCTTTGCACCCCTGTCGCTGTTCTCGAGGAACGCCAACGTGTTCCGTTTATACGTTGTCTCGCCTGTACTTGAGGTCCGTTCGTTGAAGTGGTGACGCAAAAAAACACTTGGCCCTCACTCCGCAGTGTTGTTGTTGTTGTTGTTGTTGTTGTTGTTGTTGTTGTTGTTGTTGTTGTTGTGTCCGGCTGCTTCGATGATCGCAGTGCTCGTCCGGGACGCCTAGTCGCCCTCTCTCTTGTGGCGTCATCTGTCCTTCTAATGGCCGACAGTCGCGACTGGCGGCAGCGCTCGTCTGGCGTCTGCTTTCTCCCAGGCATTAAAGGGAAGCGCCGGGCCCACTCTGCCCTACACATCGGACGAGGCGTATTGGGCCCATCCATCCAGCCCTGGCACAGCCCTCCCAGAGTCTCTGCCGACCACACCGCCAATCAGTAGCTGTCCAATCGCCGCTCTCCATCCGACTCCGCCATAGGTCGCAGCTAGACATGGACGCACCATCGGAGCCCACTCCACCGGGGTGGAGGCCGGGGGCCCGACAGTCACTCTCCTCTCCTATGCGCAGTGCTATTCAAATTGCGCTGGTGTTGTACCGCTTTCACTTTTCCGACGGTTTTAAGCTCGGCCGTAAACAAATGAATAGTTGGCCACTCCGAATCCATCGCGCATTCGCTTCCTCCACTCCAGAGTTCGCTTGTCAGTTCAGTTCACCAATCCGCCAGTTTAGTTGTGGGCGGTCAACGAGGGCGCTTTGGGCGCGTCTCCATGTACTTCTTGATGTTGGGCAGCTCCTTGACCTTATCGATGTTGGCCCGAATCTTTGGGAAGTTCACAAGAACCTCTGGTAGCTGGCTCTCAGGCGCGTTCAAACGGTCCAGCATGTCCGCAATGCCCAGGTCGGCCCAGCTGACCTTGAAGCGCAAGCTACGCCTTGCGCGCAGTGTTGTCATCCCAAAAACCACACGTACACACACACACGCACGCACACACACACACACACACACACACACACACACACACACACACACACACACACACACACACACACACACACACACACACACACACATTGTAGAGAGACACTATTTGAGCGTTTGATGGTATTGCCTATCTATGTTCTTATTGATCATACCTTGTCGCCCACATACCAGCCCGAATCGTTCTTTCTGCAGAAAGTTCTCCAGTACTCTGTAGGTGCTTGTCAGCCCCTTCACGAATCCCTTGAACAATTTCGGCCTGCAATGGAGCTGTTGTTGTTTATGTCTCACCCATACACTTTTCAAATGGATTGTGGCTGTTACTTCACTGTGGTTAGCTCAACAGCTAAACTATTCTTGCTTTATCATGGACTCATTCGAAATTTGTTGTCCATCCAACATCCTGCGTTTTTGTGCCACTATTAGTTCCCTGTCCATCCGATTACCAGCACTCGATCAAAACATGCCTGTAATTTCGTTCGCATCCGGGGATGTAAAGCCCCTTAAGAGTAACAATTGCTGAGAGGCTGTCTGTTTTGAAATCATCGCAAAAATGCGGACGATTTTCGCTGCGTCGCCAGCGCCGCTTTCCATCTGCGCGCACTAATGGCGTGAACATGACGAGGAAGCCTTCAAAGCCGTCTGTGATCATGTCGATTTGTGCGACCTCAAAGTCGTTGGCCCCAGCGAGTCCTGAGAGGCATCGTCAGTTGTTGTTGGATTTGGGGCAACGCTAGGAAGCTGTCAATGGCTCATATAGCATACCCATCTCCATGACGCCTTTCCGTCTCGAGCGGCATGATTAGCCAAAGACATTCGGAAGAACGCCATCTGTAATAGAAGCAGCGATGGCACGAGAAAATCCATCGAAAGGGAAGTCCTCGATTTAGTGGCCCCATCAAGAATCGAACCCAGAACCGTGCGCGCAAGAGGCCGATTCTCAACCACTAGGCCAGACTGCGCTATCGTCAGTCAGAGCCTGATTGGAGAATGAAACGCCAATGAGTCAAGCACCATGCTGCTTTGCGACGTAGCGAGCGATGGCCCGAGACTGGCCCAGGGAGGGGAGCAGCCGTCGTCGAGCACTAGCCCGGGAAGCTGGCCCAGGGGGAGAACCGAATCGGGGAGAACTGAACATGTTCCTGTTCGTCACGCGCTGTCGCTCTATGCCATACGATCGGCGTGCGCCGCCTTGGACTCGGGCCAGTCGGCGCGCTGGAGGCGCTCGTCCTCGAACGCGACGCCCGCCTGCTGCAGCACCATGCGCACGAGCTTGCCACGGCCGTGCACGTCGAAGTAGATCAATTTTGGCATCATACTGGTTGAAAGCCAAAGAACGCAAACGCAATAGACAGCGCAGCGGACGACTCGCCTCTGTAAGACGAGAATAGAACTGGCACGGAACGCTGCTACTGTATCTCATTACGTTAGTGGCGACGGAGCGCGTACTGAGCGCACTGTGACCTGGGAGGCGCACACGACGCGCGTGAGCGACGGTTCTGCTATTGCGTTCCGCCGTACCACCAGAGTAGCTAGCGCACTTGTGCACACTCTCAAAAACACTGCTGGGCGGAAGCGACAAGGCAGGTATGT
>JASAMY010002973.1:0-103508 GCA_030248085.1 Paralinhomoeus sp. GSCO2_6 | reverse complement strand
AAAGTTGAGTTGAAGTTTTTTCCTCCGGACTCGCGAGCCAATAATTTCTTCGTTTCTTGGTCAACTTAGCTAATTTTTGGATATGAAAAATGGTGTAGGACGATGATCAATTTTTTCAGATATTCAGTGACAGAAAATCAAGAGCTGTACAGTTCAACGTAACAGGCACAGCTTTTGCTCTCTGTTTTCAACCCTGCTTGTTTGTAGTACGCAAAACCTACCGTAAGCAAAACTTAAGCATTGCCAGGAATAATGCGATGTAAAACAGATCGTCTTGTGGTAATTGATTCACAACAAATGTTTGATTATCTATTGCAGGTTGACTCAACAAAATACAGGCTTACGACTCCGATTTACGACTATGACCTTACGATTACGACCGTGTGTTTAAAAATAAGATAGAGACGGCGATGTATTGTTTTAAAGAGTGTATTTTAATAAAAAATAGTTTGAAAAAGTAGGCGCCCAACTCTACTGGAGCCAAAGAAAGAAGAACGGGTGCGCTACTCACCTGTACAGAGTCCAAGAACAGGATAAAATCTGTCGCCGATTGCTGTCGCCGCGAATCGCTGCGCATTCGCGCAAAGGTCAACTTTCAAACCTGCTACATTGCTACATGAACCGATCATCACCAAATTTTGAGAGAAAGTACTGCCCCGGCAACTGCGCAAAAGTTTCGCCCCAGATTTGGTCGAAATCGACTGTGAACCTGCTAAAAGTTACGAGATGCACGACCTACCACTGAGGTGGCGCGTCGTCACGTCATTAGGTGGGTAGCGTATGGCCTAGTGGTAGGGAATGGGCCTCTTGCGCGCACAGTTCTGGGCTCGATTCTTGATGGATCCACTGGATCGAGGACTTGCCTCTGAATGGATTTTCTCGTGCCGTCGCTGCTCTATGGATCACAGTTCACAGATGTCGTTCTTCCGAATGTCTTTGGCTAATTAGGCGGCTCTAGACGGGAACGGGGAAGATGGGTATGCTATTGCAAGTCGGGCCATTGTCGGGCTCCTAGCCTTGCTTCTAATCCAACAACAGCAACGTCATTGCGTCACTGGCCGATGGTGAGAATGGAATTGGTAGAGATTTGAGAAGCGAACTCCACTGCACTCGCTCTATCGTACTCGGTACTCGCATTCGCCTCACTTGCAGGTTTGATGCGCTTCCACCGCTGCTGCTGCTTGTCGCCATCGCCGGGGTCGGCGTCGTCGTCGGCGGCTCCGGACGCGAAGTAGCTGACGAAGGCGGGCTTGTCGAAGTCGGAGGCCGCCGAGGCAGTCGCCAGCGCCGCCGCGGCGGCGGCGGCCAGCAGCGCGGAGCGCATCGCCGTGCACGCCAAGCCTGGACAAGACGCAGGCCTGAAAGCGAGCGACGCTGCGAGAGTGAGAAGATTCGGCGCTTGCGTGCCCGCCTCTAATTTGCGAGCGCCGGCGACCAGGGGACGGACGGCGCACCGCTTCGCAAGGAATGACGCGCCGAGCGGGCGCTCTAATCGCCAGCGCCTTGGGACGCCCGCCACAGGAGCACGCGCGCGGCCTCTCCTCGGCAGCGAAATTTCGATGGACGTTTGATTGTTGGCCGTCCGCGTGGCGGCGGGGCTCTGCCCTAATCAGCGTCAGAAGGGCCGGATCAGGGGGGAAGGGCGCGTCGGCCAGTAATTGAATTCGAGACCGAGAGAGAGAGAGAGAGAGAAAGCCGGCTCCGCTGGCGCGCGCACAGTTTACCTGCTGCATCCATAGAGTGATGCTGTTCATTAGAGGCGCTCGGCCGACGACGGGACAACATGCGTCGCTGAAGAGGCTTGGCGAAGAGTTCACTACTATAGGACAATAACAACTACCCTATGGCGTTACGTAGAAGTATAAGCCTATACGCCAGACGAGAAATGCTAGTAGAAGAACGCAACCCTGGAGAGAAACTGCCGTGCACGCACGCACGCACGCACGCACGCACGCACGCATTGGCACGCACGCACCAGCGTGCACGCACTGGCGCGCACGCACCGGCGCGCACGCACCGGCACGCACCGGTACGCACGCACGCACGCACGCACGCACGCACGCACGCACGCACGCACGCACGCACGCATTGCCACACACGCGCGGCTGCTGTATTGTATTCTATAGCTGTAGGGGCGCATAGGAGATTCCATGTGTGTATGCGCGCGTCAGAGGGCGGCTTCTCAGAGCGGGGAGAACGGAAGGCGCATCGACCTGGGCCGTCGAGGAGACGTCGGCGCCGCCAGTCGGTAAGAGTCCGAGGGAGCAGAAGGGGTGGGGGGGGGGCAACAGGTCTTCTCGCCTCGAGTTACATTCTCTCCAGCTTTCGCGACGCCCCGCTCGTGTATATGATGAGAACAAGGCAAGACGCAATGGATCAATTGCAAGAAGATGCGCCCGGCCCCTCTTCAGAGGGACAAATTGCCCCGCGAGGGGGCGATGGGAAAAAACCTCGAAAGGAGCGAAGTATATAGGGGTGATCGATGCGGGCGCTTAGATGTACCAATACGGAAACCATCGAACCAGCTGCCAGCAAGGCAGTATCAAATCAATATACTGTACATCTACATTTGCGAGCATATGCGAGCATCGCATTGTGAACCATCGAAGTTTAGTGTGGAGAAGTGTCGATTTGATTAACCAACTTTTCGTTGAGCGCAAGAGAGTTGAGGGTCCATAACTTGAAACGAACGAAGCTCAAAAGGCGCATCTGCCCCACGACTTCACTTCATTCAATTGCGTTTCAAAGTTTATAGCTTCCATTCCAGGGCATCCAATACGTTCGCAACATCTCTCTGCTGTTTCGAATGGGCATAGCATTTAGTTTCAGCAATACTGCACGTCGTACGTGTATTACCGTACCTACTGTACCGCGCATAGCGAGGAATTTACCGTAAAGCGTACATCACATATCGCTGTACATGAATACAATACTTCAATACTTCAATACGGGATCTTGGAGTTTACGTCTCTAAAGACCTACGCTTCGCTGCACATTGTCAGCGCATTTCCCACTCTGGTGCTGTTAAGGCCAACATAATTCTCAATTGCTTCAAAAGCCAAAATCGCGCGCTGCTCACACGTTTATTTTGCACTTTTGTCAGAAGTAGACTTGAATATGCCTCTGTTGTGTGGAATCCCTCCCAGATTGGCGGCATTCAGACTGTTGAATCTGTTCAGAGAAGGTTCACAAAAAGGCTCGCAGGTTTGGAAGACATACCCTACCCTACTAGGTGTCAGGTAGCCGGGCTTGAACCCTTGGAGCTGCGCCGACTGCACTTTGACTTAATCATGGTATTCCGCATGTACCACGGTCTTGTTGCCCTAGATCCGGAAGACTTCTTTTCTTAGCCCCCTCCCTACTAGTCGAGGTCACCAACATAAACTGGCTCATAAAAAGCAGAATCGACTCTATCGCGCTAATTTCTTTGCAAAATAGGAACGCTCCTTGGAACGCCTTGTCTGAAAGTACGGTCAGTGCTCGGTCATTGTTAACATTTAAGCACCACCTCCACACTAATGACTTAACTCGGTTCCTTAAGGCTAGACTGTAAATCTCCTGCAAAGGTGTCGTCTGGCCTGTCGAAACGCGCGCGTTTACCTTGTGTGTTCACCACTGTTGTGTGCGTCACTTGCGCTTACGTCTGCGCTCGTACATACGTACACGTGTTCACTGTAATTTTGTGCTTGTGTAATGCGCGTGTCGTTCGACAAATAAAAATACAATACAATAAAAAATACAATGGTACAACTGCGTAGGCGCTATGGCTCACCTAGAATACCCCCAGGGGCGGGCAACAGAGCGCGTACGCTTACGACGACGCCCACACCCAAATGGCTCCCTCTCAGCCTATGTGACTTCTCTCTTTCCAGCGGGATACACACGGCGCGCGAGAGAGAGAGCAGGGAGAGCTGGATGGATGGGCTTGGTTGGCCCTCCTAATCGAGTTTGCCTCTCAATTTACCGGTCGTCTCCTCGGCTTAGAGAGCCCTTCTCTCGACTATAGATAGCGCATGGAACGGTCGGCGGCCTTCTCGATGGCTGCGCAGAAATTTCGGCCGGCGCAAGCGAGCGAGCGGCGAACGCGCCAAGTTGATAGATGGCCGGCCGGCGGCCGGTGGACAGCTTTCAATTTTGGTTAGCCTCTAGTCGGGGGGTAAAGCGAGAGCCGCCGCCGCCGCCGCCCGTCGGCGGATATTGGGATGGCGCCGAAATTACGGGTGGCGTTGGCACACAGGCTTCGTGGGCGGCCCCGACGGCAGGGGGGAGGGGGCGGTTCCTTCCGCCGCCAAAGGAAACGCCGTTGTTGAATTGCTGCGTCCAGGGGCAGCCGTCGGCCGGCCAGTCGCCATGACAACTCGCCGTGCGGCACTCTGCTGGGCCAAACACCTGTGGCCGCCCCGCGAGACGAGCCGCAGAACTGCTGGCACGCGACTGGTCATTGTTCGGCCAAAGAGTCACGCAAGAAGACGCCGCGAGCCAATTTCCGAGTCGGAATTGCCTCACTGCTCCACGCATGCAATCGCTACTACGGTATCCATTATTCCGTGGACACATTGCGTCAACCTCTTTCTCGAGTCTTTTCCTCCTATAACGCAGACTGTACCTTCACCGGCACAGCGCAAAAAAACACCTCGATTTCCGCCTAGAATGAGTCAGTAGGGCGGCACTAATTGCCCACTAATTGGTCGCTCCACTTCTGAGGTCTCCCGACGAGTCATTCCCAACTTCCTGAGCTCGGCTTACGTCCAATTTCTCAATCGCATCTCGCTTCAAACGACAGCGCATCGGCAGTTCTATCGAGACTAAGTCGGGCTCCTCTGTTTCTGAAACAAATCAGCTGTTTAGTTGGCCCTGCTAAAGTACTCAAATACCGTAAGTTTTCCAATAATGCCCCGTGTTACTATTGTTTCAACCCAGCGCTACTATTGGGAGGGGGCACTATTATCATGTCGACCTTCTGTTCCACAATTTTCAACGCAAATGGTGGGGCCAAATGAGGCAAAATAAAAGTGGCAGAGTGGTTTTCACCATGTATTTAGGTCAGAACACAGTATTTTTAAGCGTACTGTAAAACTACAGATTGCATACACCACAATAGGTGTACACCTACATACATACTGTACCCTACGTATCATCCGTACACTCTCAACAGTACCTACTACCTATGTGTACCTACACCTACAATGTACAGTACGTACACAGGTATGTATTCAACGGCGTGTAAGAATCAGCTAAGCGGATGTCGTTCTTCCCCTCACCCTGTTCCGTCTTCCACGGGCTCAAGTCGAGCTTGAGTCGTTGGTCTGGACAGGAATAGGACCTGTAGTTGTGCATCTTGAACGCGTCCGCGCCCATGCGAAGGGCCAGCTTGAATTTGGGCCGCCAGTCGTCCAGTTGAGAGCAGATCAGCTTCGACAGCGTCGTGCGGCGAATCGAGGCCAGCTGGGCTGGAACGGGCAAACGCACATGTACGTCACACACGCACACGCACGCACGCACGCACGCACGCACGCACGCACGCACGCACGCACGCACGCACGCACGCACGCACGCACGCAGCGCAGTGCGAGGTGGTAGCGCAGCCGCCCGCCCCGCACGCACGCACGCACCCCCCGCCGCCGCCGCCGCCGCCGCCGCCGCCGCCCCGCCGCCGCACGCACACACGCACGCGCACGCACGCACGCACGCACGCACGCACGCACGCACGCACCCTTGGTGAAAGAGCCCGCCTGATCGCGATGCTCGTAGAAGACGCGATCGCAGTACTTGAGTCGCTTGAACAGTTCGCCTAAGATCCCCGCTGCGGTCTCGCCCACGACGCCGCCGTCCACGGAGGGCTCGCTCAGCTCGCCTACGTACAGGTCCACGTCCCAGACGTTCCTGCGAACACGTTATGAAGGGGGATCACCAATGTCTCTCTCTCTCTTGTTTGAGGACGGAGAAGAAAAGGATTGATAGCACTATTAGTGTGTTTACTGTATGATGTATGTACGTCTAGAGCACATGCACCGATCGGGGCATCCAATCTTAGTGTGGAACGCACTCGTAGACCCTGCTCAGGGCGAGCGCGTCCTCCTTCTTGACCCCCAGATTCGTGAGCTGCTCGAATCGGTCGACGGTGTCAAGGCCAAAGCGGCGCCTGTATTCCATCCAGGAGGGCAGGCCGTGATCCCTGCCTCGCTGAACGTTGATAGCGATCAGGTCGTTCCCCGTCTCTGACAGTCCCACTCGACCGAACATGTTGTTGCGCAGCGCGTCGACCACGTGACTGGAATAGAGTCATTTTAACGTTCTCACACAGGTTCATGAAGATTTGTCAGTACAATTGCTGGATCCAGTCCATACATGTACCTGTCGCGTTTCATGCTCTCCTGTCGCGACAGGCCCATGAGGAACATCTGCCAGTGCTCGGCCGTGCTCGCGCCTCCCTGGTAGAAGGGCTCGGGATTGAAGAAGTTGTCCTTGAGCAGGCTGAACTTCTGCAGGTCGGCGAACCGCTTCGGCAGACGTCTTTTGGGCCGTCGACAGAGCCTGGTGCCGTTCGACAGACGTCGACAGGAGCGCGGTCGCTGACGCCGGACCCTGACGGCCGGCAGGAGGCGGTCGACGCGCCGCGCCACCTGGCTGTGGCCGAAGCGAAAGGAGGAGGTGAGGAATTCGTTAATGATGCCCGGGTCGCAGTCGGAATCGTAGTCTGTGCGACCCGTAGTCGTAGACAGGCGGAACCGCCTCATGGCGTCCGGACCGAGAATCAGAGGCAGGTACTCGTGGTAGGTGACGTGCTGCATTATAGCGCCGACGATGCGGCGCGACTCCTGGGAAAGGAGGTCGCTTTGTGGCACCTGTGGGCGGAAAGGACAGTGTGGCACCTGGAACAGACGCTCGTCCGTCCAGCGGGGGTGCAGTTCCTTCAAGCCATCGGCGATGTCGTTGTGCTGACGGACCAACAGCGCGTGCATCGCTGTCAAACCAGGCTGCGCGTTGGTACGGTTGTCCCCTGAAGGACGTGCGTGCGTGCGTGCTTGGGCGCGTCTGTGCGCGCGTTGGTGTGTCTGTGCGTGCGTGCGTGCGTGCGTGCGTGCGTGCGGGCGCGCGTGCGTGCGTGCGCGCGCGTCTGCCCAAGCTTGCAGTTTTACCAGCAGCGAAGCAGTGCAGTCCCTTGCTCTCCGCCCCCTCCTGGCAGACGTTGTGTCCCTTGGCCTTGGGCAGCATGCCGTGCCGGTCGGTGCGCATCCTGCCGTCGACGTGCGCTCTCAGGACGCTCGCGTGTCGCTCGTCGACGCCGTACACGGCGGAGGCGTCAATAAATGACGTCAGCGACGACATCTGCTGCCGAGGGCCTGCGATGATGCGTCAACTGATGCACCATAACCCGTAAAACCTCTCAGTATGCTAACACCGACCAAGCGTGCGTTGGGCGGCCTGAGAGCGGGCGAAGTGGAGACAGCGGCGTTTGGACTTGGCCGAGCCCATCTCGATCGGCAGACAGTTGGTGTCGACCTCCTCTTGGGAGTCGCATTCGTGGCACTGGAGCGTCGTACCGTCGTCTTCTGAAAGCGAATATTCTTGTGCAGACTCGTTTCATCCAGGCATGATGATATCCTCCAGTCTTCAAAGATCAGCAAGCAAAGATGGAAAAGTTCACGCACGCCGCTTGGAGACCGGACTGTGGTTGAAGTCGTGGTTGACGAACTGGCCCCACTGCATGAGCAGCAGCGTGTGCTCGGCGTCGCTCTGGCCGACCGCGTCCGCGCTTGCCACGGCTCTCGATGTCACCTCGCGCGCCGACGGCAGCGCCGCGCCGTCGACGCCGCGCCACCTCGGAGCGCTGACGCCTGAGTCAATCAATGTTTCTATTGATGAGGTAAATGCAAGCACCGAAATAGTGCAATGCAAGGACAGTACAGACTCTGTTCATTTCATGGGCCCTGTTTATTGCCTGTTCGCAGTATTCGATTTGCAGCTACATCAATGGTGTAGTTTTTAAGTATTTTTAAACTTACACTTATTGCGCCTGCTAAGCAGGTATCCCCCCCCCCCAGCACATGAACGCCATTTACCAGCTGAAATAAGGACTCCCTTTCAACGAACGCCCCCTTCCCCCTCCAATGGACGCCCAGTGGAGGTTGAGTAAATGAACGCCGACGGTCGTTAATTAGGGCATTTTCGGTCTCTTTCACTTCTGTACCATGCAAGTACACATCCGTACGCGTGCAGCTTACCATCCTCGTAGGCGGGCTTCACGAGACGCGTCATCACCGAGTTGGCGGTGCCCCGTCCGAAGCCGCGTCCCGACAAGTGGTTGCAGACGCCGTCGACTCGCCGATACGGCGTCCGGCGGTCGCAGTCCACGCTCTCCCGGTCGCACTCAACCAGCGAGGACGCGGATTCCGTCTAGAAAATAAACGGAGAAAATAAGGATTGAATCAAAGCTTTCTAGCCGAAGAATAGCAGTGCGTAAAATAGTACATTAGTTGGTACAGCTTAGCTGTGTTTGTCAGAACGCGTCGCTTTGTCAGCATCGTCTGAGCACGGCAAAAGCCAATTTCTCACCAGCACTTTCGTAACGTCCACGTCCGAGTCGCTTTCAACTCTGCTTTTTAGCATTTTAGTGACGTCTTCGAGTGCTTCCGCTACCGTTTGAATATCTTTTTCGATAGCGTTTGTCGCTGGCACTGGTGCATTCGTTGGGTCTAAGCGAGGGCGAAACAATATGGATTTTTGACAATAAGAAAAATATCGATACAAAAATACAAGGATAGCAGATGGCATTAAAGCCACGAGAAAGAAACGAGGTATATCTTTGTAAAATCGATAAAAGACACACGAGTACAACACAATAGAGAAGACGACGAGCACGTTTCTGTATCCACGTCAGCGCATCCTGTCATCATTTCGTCTGTGATCATTGACGTATGTAGAACGGTTGGTCTAAGACGTTCCATGTTCTGTTGAGTCGGGTTCTACCTTCCTTTGATGTGCCAGTCCTGGAGGAATCTCCGGTAGCGACGCTGGCGCTCGCGATCGTTGCCGGGAACGAGGACGTGTCCCTCGAAGGGCGTGGAAGCGCCCATGGTGCGCCAGACGCAATGCGGGTCCGTCTGGTGGAGCACTATCCAGCACTCCTTCAGAAAGTCCACGTAGAGGGGAGGATGACCCGGAGTGGCTGGCCACCGGGCTGCCGCCTGCTTGGCAAAGGCTCTTGAATGGGCCGCCAACTTGTCCAACTGGGGCGGTTTCGCGCCCTGGCAGTAGATTTGCACTAGCTCGACGCGAAGGTAGGCCAAGCTCTGGACGGCTCCCACTAGCTGGCGCCAGATGTCGGGCGGTGGGCCAAGCGGACGAGACGGTGCAGACGCACTCAAGCCGAGCCACAGCTCCTGGACGACCACCTCTTCAACGTTGGGCGTCAGCGACTGCAACAACTTGAGCAGAGTCCCTTCCGTGGCGTCGTAGCGGAAGCTTCCCAAGATCAACTGCCTGACGGTCTTCAGCGCGACATCGCAGGGAATCGGCATCGCGTGACTCAGTTGCAGTCTGCGTAGGCACGTGAGCGACAGTGGAAATGGGGGCGCGGAGAAGCAGGCGGTGCCAACGCAGTGCATCTCCGTCAGGCGTTGTTGCATTCTCGGGAGAGACTGCTTGGCTCCCCCGTCGCCGAGCGCGTCCAGGCTCTCACAGCAGACGTCGACGACCTCTCGGACCCGCTCGGCAGCATCGGCGTTTGGGTGGCCCTGGTTGACGACCTCTTGCAGCTGCTGCAGCAGAGACGCGTGCCCTCGAGCCGAGGGCGCGGCGCTGAAGAGCACCGACGACGGCAGGAAGTCCAGGCGGCGCTCCGCGTCCATGGTGACGCCCGTGACGCGGGCGCCGTACGCGTTGCGCAGCTGCACGGCGACGAAGCGGCTGGCAGCGGCCGTGGAGCACACATTTCTCAGGGCGGTCTCTTCGGTCTGGCGCGAGACCCGAAGTCGCCACTCGATGCTGGTCACCTCTACGTCGTTGTCCGCGTTGAGGTCGCGCCAGAGCACCAGTGTGACCAGGTCCAGTTCTAGCCAGGGCCGGTCGCTGCGCAGGAGCCGGAGCCAGCTGCGGCAGACCAGCCGACAGTTGGCCAGCTCGAGCAGGGGCAGCCGACGGAGCACCTCAGGGAATGCTTCCATTGGCAGCGCCATCTATTGCAGCGATATGAATTTTAACTCAGAAAGTGGTCCGTTTTTTCTTAAAGCGCAATCCGCAAATCCGACTCTGTGATTCAGCGTCAACTGAGCACCACGGACGAGAGCGAGTTATTGCTCTGCTGGGGGCGATTTTGTAGAGCCCAGCAGGATGGCGTGTCGAGTTGATCTCAACGGGGCAGTCGTAAAGGGACCAACGCAAGCTCCCCCCCCCCCTTACATCCCATAGATCCGCCGCTGTTGGGATGGCATCCAGCTGGGCCAAGGGACAACGGAATTTGTCGGGGACTTTGTTCCACCAGATTGCGGGATACCGCTTCTCTTGGACCGGACAACCCTCACCCCCCCCCCCCCCCCTGCGTGGACATCGTCGTCCAATCGCTTGCAATACGTTTTCATTACATCGTACGTAATCTGACCGCCACGGAGAATTTATAGAGAAAATCACCATAGAAAAATACATCAGTGACTGAAATGACAAACCCGCACTGAAGGGGCAGCTCGGCGGCGGCCGGGGCGCGCACTGGTGTTTCGTTACGACTCGTCGCAGTCTCTTTTCCAACGAGGGCATCAGCAGCGAGGCCACAGACGCACCGCTGTCCGATCCATCAGCCAAAACAGAACCTGAAACAGAACTTTCGCCTGAGCAGATGAGCGCAGTGCAGGCAAGTGGACTGACGCGAGGTGACAGGAGTTGTGGTTGACTCATCAGCCAACGTTGGCACTGTTGACGTACAACATGTCCGTCCGTACATCACACACGCTGTGCGTTCGGCCACTGCACTGATGGACGCTTAGTCACAGCAATTTGTTCACTATAGGTTGTTTTGCTTGACTCAACGTTGAGCGGCATACACTAGGATTTGTACACGTCGAGATCCACCCACCTCCCATCCAGACGACCAGCAGCAACATCTGTGGATTGGACATCATCACCTCCACTTCGCCAATTCTTTCGCAGTTCGCTCGTCTCGCAATCAAAGGTCGGGAGGGGGTAAACGCGACCCAACTGAAACCCCCGAGAAATTCGCAAGTGCGACTTCCCGAAGCGACACAAATGCGATCGCGCCGACCAACAAGCTGAGCAAGCAAAACCGACGACGCTACGCAATCGACGCATTTGAAGTCACAAACGAGAGTCGAGACTGCTAATCCGGACTAGACGCGTCGTTGTGGTTTGTCAAAAGTTGGAAGAGACGCAATATGCATACCTAAATCGTGCGATAAAGAGACGCTGAACAGGACGCTACGCGAAAATATTGTGCGAAAAGCGATTTTGATTTGAATTGGATATGGCTATGAGTTGAAACGACAAATTATCGTTATCGCAAAACAACCAAAGAATGCATGTATGCGTGGTATTACTGAGAGCTTTCGATTTGTGTGTCTCTGGAGCGATTCTTTCCAGCTGCGCTTGAGAACCTTTCTATTACAATGCCTAACGGCAAGTAGAAACAGCGAAGGTTTTGTGAACACCCGATGTTTCGCGATGACCGCTTTCGGTTCAAAATGCGTCCCGTGAGTTCCGTGAGTAAGTTCAAACTGCGACTACAGTCAAAATTCTCAACTGAGCCACACGGATTTGTCATAATGGCCCGCGTCCGCCTCACTCCACAGTTCTATTCACCTTGTCAATCAGGCGGACCTTTTCACGCGCCAGCGCCGCTCTGTCACAGTCAGTCGGCGTGGCGGTACGTGACTGGGAGCGCATGCAACGACGACACAAGACAAGCGTTTGTCGTCAAACGATTCACTTCCGCTTCCTGTAGCCGGCGCGGATCCGCTGGAACATGTCGGGCGTCAGGTAGCGGAGCCGGCCGAAACGCTTGTCGATGTCGATGGCGGGCCCGGCCGCGCCGTCTACCGCCCACGGATCCGCGACCTGTCGTCGCCCCGAGCTGTCGACGTTGGCGCTCTGGACCTGCAAACTCAGTTCCCTGTCGCTGTAGGAGTGAATTTTGTAATGTGGACTGGAAAGAGACTAGAGTTCAATCATGAGCAAGTGAGCAGGTGCTGTACAAATGGGGTCAGTAAGCTGTGCGACTGACCCCCTGTGACAGTGCACACCACGCACGCTCTCCAACACTCCCGACCATGTACTGCTAGTCGTTTAAAAGCGTGCCCATTGAGCCCCCTCCCCACCAATGATCGCCTCAGCCTCAGCCTAAGCCTCAGCCTAAGGAAGGATAGAGGAAAAGTATTGCCGTCGTACTATTGTAGCGCTTGTAGTACTCTATACCTCTTTCGCATCCACCAGACTCAGGTGTCCAACGACGGCAAATAGTGCGCAGAGAGTCACAAGTTGCCAACCCATCGAGGCTTCTTCTTCCTCGCGTCTCAGAAAGCGAGCTCTGGGCGTCGCGACGAAAGATCAAGTGTGCAGTGGAGATTGGGACGGACAGCGCTGGCGGGCGCCGCATTCGCATAAATTCTTTACGACGAAGGCGGCTCGAAGAAGCGACCGAACGGCCCAATTTGGCCGCTCTTGTGTCCGGCCGTGACGCGCGCGCGCCTCTTTCAAATTGCCCGCTCGACTGCGAAAAAGTTAGACCGACCGATGAGAGGGGCATATGCCCCCCCCCCTCGAAGATTGGTCTTGAGTGGAGCGGAATAAACGGATGCTTTCAGCGATGGTCTTTCATGACAGCGCTTTCAATTAGAAGGAGAAGAGAGAAAGAAAGGAAAGAGAGCAGAATTCTAGGCATAAAGCTTGTGCTGTGCATACATTCGCCCAGACAACAAAGTACCTAATGGTGCAATTACCCGCCTTTCCCGAATTCAGTGAATCATGCTATGAATGCGAACTGAGATTCACGCAACAGCGAATGTGAAAATACCGTAAATTCCTCAATTGCGCACCGGCGTCCATAGTGTTTCTTTAACCCTTATCAAATGGTGGGGGATCATTTTAAAGTTTGTAAGATGATTCCTGTATGATTCCTGTAAGTTCGCCAAGCCTGGCTCGTCGTAAACAAGCACCTTTAACCAGTTTTCATGCATTCATTGCTGCTAGGGGGGAGGGGGAGACGCTCGCTCGTGGCTTCATTTTTATCCCCCTGTCACCTGGCCTGCGTCAGTCACCTCGGGTTTTCCTACGAATATATCGTCTGCGACGGCCGGGGCAAAAAAGTGTGCGTCTGCACAGACGGACGACGGAAGCCAATCAGTGGGGCCCATTGTTTGGTGGACGGGCTCTCTTGGGCGGCCATTAGCCAGGACGCGCCGCACACAGATGACTAGCCGCCCCCCCCCCCCCCACCTCCACCTATACATACGCGCACTGCGCATGCATTGTACAAGCAGAACCGGAGTGATACATGTGTACACGACGACAACGACACGCTAGTTGTCAAGCCTAGCGACCGTGCGAAGAAAAGTTGAGAAGAGAGAAGGAGCCAACGACAAGGTACCCCCTACACGCGACAGCTGGGGGGTGTGTGTCGACTCAACCCATTGACCTGTGGGTGAGCACAGTAAGGTGAGTCCAGCCTAGCAAAGTACACTGTACATGTACTGTACTATAAAATACTTGTGTGTGTACTTTAAGAATCTAAAAGGTGCGAATATTTGCGCTCATGGAAATTTGGACTTTTTTGATTTGTATTTTCTTGAAAGTTTGGATTTTCTCGATTAAATCGATTCTAAGTAGTCATGCATAGCCTTTCCTTATGGCAGTTCGATTGTCAGACCGTCCAACGCACACTACCGTACAACGCACGCCTCCAGCGTAGTCCAGCAAAATATTCAGACCGTCTTCCAGAGTCGCGACGCTGCATTCTCGTTCTCGTGGTTTGCGTGCGTGGGTGTGTCAGTTGCCACTCTCCCGAGAAGAAAGGATGGGCTCCGCCTGTTCGTCTGGTCCGTCGTCCGGACGGCGCTGGGCGGAGGCGGCGGGGACGCGACGGGAGTCGCCGGGCACGGTGGGTCCGCCCTGCAGCGAGGAGCTGGCCGCCGACGAGCGCGACGACCCCAGCACGCGGCCCTCCTCGCGCAACGCCGCCATCGAGCGTCAACTGGAGCAGGAGAGGCGCGTGCTCAAAGTCAAGATGCTCTTCCTGGGTGCGTGCGGCACGGAGCCAGAGCTTGGGTGAATGGAGACAAGACAAATCGACTGCTGATTGGGCGTTGATAGCGTGGCCTGTGTACTTGTTGATACGTTATTCTGATTCTCGATAGAGGGAATCGTTCAGGAGCAGCAGAGGGCGGAAAGAGTACGCTGCTCAAGCAGTTCAGGTGCGTTGTTGAGCGTCAATTAGAGCATACACTGTAGCTTAGATGGGTCGCCTACAGCCAGTTTTCCTGACTGCCACGAATGGGCCTCTGCGTCGCCAAGGCAATCCGACGCAATTCCTTGCCCAAGGGAACAAGAACAAGTACACACAAAAACAAGTACATTGTATACATACATAACACATATACCTATGTGTACCACATGTGCACAGTGTAGATGCAAGACAGGTGCAGGATACATTGTATTTCAAGTTTAAACTCACATTGCCTGGGGCCTCCACAGACTCCGATTCGACGACGGCTTCACGGAGAAGGAGCTGCGCGTGCAGCGGGCAGTGATTTTCGTCAACGTGCTCGAGAGCATGCTCGCCATGATCGAGGCCACCGACACGCTAGGCGTCGTCGTCACATCCGCCGACTTCGAGGTCCAGCTGCGCACGCGCGCACGCACGCACGCACGCACGCACGCCTCAACTTCTCTAGAGCAAGTCGACGCTAATTCGCGACGTGAGCCAGCGTTCGTACGCGCTCCAGCACATGCCCAAGCACATCTTCCGCACGCTGCACGAACTCTGGCAGGACTCGGCCATCCAAGAGAGCTACCGGCGACGCAACGAGTTCTACCTCGGAGACTCCACCTCCTAGTGAGCGAGCAGGCATACAATCACAGACACTGGCCTAGACTGGAGCACTTTCCTGGTCTTGTGAGTTCTTTTGGCCATCCATATCCCATCCAAAATCAACGTCGTTCCGCAGAACACGTTGCGCAAAACAAACCCACACCGGCCCGCGAACGGGGGGGGGGGGGCTACCCGTGAGGTCAGCTCTATTTGGGGGGTGGGGGGGGGGGGTGTGGTGGCGGGTGATTGGAGCCTGCCTGTCGCCTTCTAATCAGAGAGCGCGGGAATATTGGTAGGGTAGAAAAAGCGAGCGAGTATACACAGCCCACTTCTTGTCTCTCATTTCAGCTTCTTCCAGCACCTGACGCGCATCAGCTCGCCGGGCTTCGAGCCGACCACGGAGGACCTGCTCCGAGCGCGCGTCGCGACCACGGGCGTCGTCGAAGTGAAGTTCGCCGTGGAAGACGTCCTATACAGGTCCATATTGGGCACAAACGCACGAGTTTTTGCCCCCCCCCCCCACTCTTTTAGTGCTCTTTCTGGAGAGCCAACAATATGTACAGCCGATTGTTCCCGTTCCTAAAACAGAAAGAATCTTCCAGAATGGTGGACGTTGGGGGCCAGCGGTCTGAGCGGCGCAAGTGGATCCACTGCTTCGACGATGTCCAGGCGATCTGCTTTGTTGCAGCCCTGTCAGAGTACGACCAACGTCTCTTCGAAGACCACCAATCCGTGAGTGGCATATATCATGCGTCATTTGTGATCTAGGAGGCGTGTGCGAATGTGGTGTAGTGGTTAGCACACAGGGCCGGTATTCCTCAGACCTGGGTTTAAATCCCAGCACCGCAATCGCCTTTCTTTCACAACTCTTTAATTGGACCTAAAAATGGGTCTGATCGAGAGGGGAACCGGGAGGGGGTCGTCGAGATAGCGAACACCGCTTGTCTATAGATTCTAGGGTGTCATTCGAGTGACATCGTTTCAGAATCGCATGCGCGAGTCGCTGACCCTCTTTCGTCAGATCGTCAACAATCCCATGTTCACAAAGCGCACCGCAATAGTGCTTTTCCTCAACAAACTCGACCTCTTCGAGGAGAAGATCCAAGTCAACCCGCTCACCATCGCCTTTCCCGACTACGCCGGTGAGTGGCCCTGACGCACGCACGCACGCACGCACGCACGCACGCACGCACGCACGCACGCACGCACGCACGCACGCACGCACGCACGCACGCACGCACGCACGCAGCCATGCGCTTTCAGGCTCGCCGGATGTGGAGGAGTGCGTCCGCTACGTGCAGATGCGCTTTCGCAACGCGGCGTCAGAGAGCGGCGTGGAGCGACGCTACTGGACGCACATCGTCACGGCCACCAACTCCGATCGCGTCACTCCTGGCGCGCTGCGATTGCACTCACCTTCTTTAAGACAGTTCCGCACAGTATTTGCAACAAAATATGTTTTCAATAATCAGAAAGACGAAATGTTCAAATTGACGCTATTTTTGAGAGACTTTCGAGACCTACTATCCACTCAATCCAATCCTAATTTATCCATTGTTGTGTGTAGCGGACGTAAAAGCAAATCTCAGGAACTGTTAACCAAAAGTGGATTCACGATCTCGCAATCACAGCCGCTCCACCAGTGCTGGAGACGGTCACTGTAGCGATCCTGAAGCACACGCTGTCGGCCTTGGAAGCGGAAACGAGGAGGACTTCGACAGACACTGACTACTCTGCATGACACTGTATACATACTGATGCGTTGTGTCGCGGAAGTTATTGTACTTATATATGCCAAGTACTAGTGAAGAGTGACAGCAACGCGGAATATTATGCCGCCAGCTGGCGCCTCGCAGTACCATGTATGTTCAGTGTTGTTATATAAATTTATGTAGCGCAGTTGTACGCCCCATGTGATGCGGCTACAGGTCGTTTTCCGTACCAGTTACCACGTTTTCCTCCTGCCCTTTGCCCCCGGTCGTCCCCCCACCAGTCAATTTTTTTTGTTTGATAATGAGTCCATTGTGCTCAACAATTTTTAAAGGCGATATGCTAGACGATACCAACGACATGGTCCGCCGCCGTAGCAGCAGCCGCGTTGATTAAAAAAAAATAGACTTTGGGAATATGGAACCGTACGTTCTTTTAACGCGTTGACTCTTTGGCATTCGTCTAGTTATATCCGCCCGCCGCCTGGGTGGGAGGAACTGATAGCGGAGTTGCTGTCGTCCACTCCTTCCGAGCGACCGGTGACAGCTGACAATGTACTCGACGTCACTCTTGAGGCAGTGAGTGACACGTTATTTTATACAGGAAGTACAGGTCCCGCAGGCGGACGGACGCCTACCGTCCTCGGCAAGCTAGGAGACTGCTGGAAGCTGCGGTTGATCTTTCGCACGGCCTCCACGGCGCTCCCGACGGACGAAGCCGACTACTATAGCACCACGTTCGTCGTCTTCACCCTATCGATCCTTGCGTCGTCACTGCTGAAGACGTCGAAGATCTGCTCTGGGCGATCGTCTTGCCGTTCATGGGGGGGGGGGGCGGGGGGTGAGAGGGATTTCGAGAAAGTAGGCGAGCATGCAGCGTCCGAGCTGGTCCTTGTCGATCGATAAAGACGGTGCGCTCTGCCGAAGCGCAGCCATACCTGTAACCGGGTCTGGAAGAGTGGGGGGGGGGGGGGGGTAAATGACCGAATTCTGGGGGGGGGGGTGTCTGGAGCAAAAAGTATGGGGGGGGGGGGGGAGCTGGCTGGCCATTCTTCGAGTTATACTGGTACTTTTTGGTCAAGAATGGGTATAAATACAGGGTGGGCCAGTCTCGACTCCACCTCTTTGTTCAATTATATCTCAGGGGTGGATGAACCGATTTCGATGAAATTTTAAACACGTGTAGCTGTCAGTGTAACTTAGACTTCCTCCAAGTTTCAGCTAGATCTATTACGTTATTCAAAAGTTACGCGCAAAACAATTTGCATACGGTAAATGCGTGTTTTCAAAGAACTGTAGTGCTGCTTTTGAAACAAAACCATTTTTTTTGGGCGAGTATGTCGCAGCAGAAGTTCTCTTTGGAACAGCGCGTTTACATTGTAAAACAATTTTGCAAAACGGACAATCAAGCTGAAGTTATTCGTCGGTTCAAAGTTGAGTTCCCAGTGACGAAAGCGCCGCCGCAGAACACAGTCTCAGCGACCGTAACCAACCGTAACCGACCGAACTTAGGAAGTCGTTTACGCGCAAGGGTGCAAGACTTGCCAAATTCAAAGAGGCCATTAGAAATGTGTCACCGAACTTTGACGATGAGCTTTATTCAAGAATCTGCCAAGAAACCTACAGGGTAACTGGTAGAGGGGAAACGACCGGTTACGGTGTCATGCAGAACAGGTAGTCACTGTTTGTCGAAGTTCTCTTTGTTTTCACTTCTAAGGCGGACAGGACAGCATGCGTTTCAGAAATACAAAGCGAACATTACAAACGAAATGGACGCCCTGCGTGCTCCTCATATTTGTTCGGCTCTTTTACGAGGTAGAGGTATGTACCTTGCATTGCATTTCACTGCAACAATTAAAGCATTATTGTAATCAGAAGAAATAAGTGTGAATAGATAGGCTGACGTTTTGTAATTTTTGACGTTAAATTGTGCGGTTCTCCGGAACAGTTGGCCATTAACGGTCAATGGGAAACCTTCCCTTTTTGAGCGTCACTCTATGGCAGGTGGCCAGCAGGTTCGCTGTGGTCCAGCCGCTTCTCTGTAGCGAAGGAACGGTCTTCCTTGAGTAAGAGACAGTTCTCTAGTTGTTATTTATTATCATGTGGAGGATCGAACGACGCTCAAAGTGGTGGAACGCGTTTAGGTCTGCGATCGCGCTGCGTCGCCTGCCGCTATCCAGCAATCTGAGGTCGACGACAGCGCAAGAGGAGGGCGCCTGCTCCGTGAAACGGCTCTGGGCCACCAACAGTCTACGCTTCGGTCAGCTGCTGGATTGTCTCGTTCCAATCGCCGAGCGTGACGCAAGCGCTAAGTCTGTTTTCTTTTTCAGGAGTTGTAAGGAGAGCGCAGTGCAGAGTTCGCTGCTCGTTTACGAAGCGCTGCTGCGACGACCGCGACCACTGCAACGACCCGACGCGCCTGGTGGGGCCCACGTTGCTCATGGGGTGGCCCTCCTCCTGCCCTGTCAGGGACGGGTGTTTCATCGGCGAGTTCCTGCCCTACGCTGCACGAACCCAACGGGACGGCACGCAGAACCAGTCGCATCCCTGGTGCCTGGTCCAGTTCGACAAGCGGACTGGAGACGCCCTGTTTCCGCTCAAGGTTGTACACCCGGAATGGGCGAAGGACCAAATCGACAACGACAACAAGACCTGCACGGAAATCCTGGAATCTCAATCGGCCGGGGGAATTCACATTGAATATTTAAATAAACAAAAGCATTCGCAAGAAGGGTTCTGCTGGAGCGAAGGCGAGACCTTGTCCTGCTGCTGCGGGACTAGCCGGTGCAACTCGAGATTCGCTCACAAATCGATGCTGGCTTACGTGCGCAGTCAGCTCGAACGGTACACCACCGGGGTGACGACGGCTACGACTTCTCACGAGGCTTCAACAGCCGGCAACCAAACTACAGCGGCTGCGCCAATTGCTTTCGTCGACACACGCGGCACCGTTGGAACAACCGGTCTCACAGACAATGCGAGGGCCGGCTTGACGTCTGAAGCTGCACGCACAACAAGTACCGCCTGGGCAACAAGTTCAAGCGGCACTGCCATCAGCAGCACGACCGCAACCGTGACTTTGACCACTGCAGTAGAGCCAACAAAAATCATCCGCACTCCACCGACTGCAGAATCTATTGCTGACAGGGAACAGAGCACGAGCGCACGTGACGCCCAGCTGCTCCGCTTCTGGGAGCTCGAAGTCAATGACACCGGAGCAGCGTCGACGAACGCGGCCCACATCACACCGGCAGCTGCAGCATCCACAGATGTCCCAGGGTCCAGGCAGCGCCACGTCTGGATCGTTGCTACTACTAAGCTGTCCAGCAGCACGCCACCCGCCGGGGGTCCCGCGCCCAACGGCGCTGCCGTCCAGGCGCGAGAAAAGCAGCTCGAGGGGAGAAGCGCCCTTCCGCCTTGGCTCATCTGCGTCGTGGGGGCGGTGGTGGCCCTGGGCTGCGTCATCGCTGGCGGCGTCGGCGTCCACTGCTGCCTCCTGAAGTCCCGTGCGATGGAAGGCCCCTTTGCAGACTCAGAAGAGGGCTCGCGCAACGGCTGCTCAACGCAGAGTGAGCAGGGCGGCCTGGCGCCTGACGGATTCGTCGAGCAGACCGATGAGACGACGCATGACGCGATGGGTCTCAGCGCCTACGACTCAGAGTCGGACGACTGATCACTGAACGTCACACTTGATCGTGCGCCTTTCAATGCGTCCGCATGTGATTAGTTGCTTGCATGAACGCCAGTTGAAAATATGTCACAACGACAAAGCACTGACGACGACGGCGCCGACCAACAACAGCAGATGACCCTCTACCTGACATTTGAATACAGAATACAGATGCATTTCAGGTAAAAACTTTTCTTAAAAAGACCACTGCGAGAACTAAAATTTGTGGCTATGGTATAATAGTGTATTGCTTGCGCAGTATCGCCTTGTGTTGAAAAAATAAGTGTCGCTTCATGGGTTTGCTCTTGTTCACTTCAGGAAATTAGATGCATTTTAACGCTACCGCCAACTAAGCGGCTGACGCAAAAAGAACGTGTATTACCTTTCAACAATCAACACAACTCCGCTGCGAGTAGAAACGCTCCACCGTACCGTCCTAATAAAAAAGGTAACGCCTACCCAAATAAAGCCGGAAAAATTGGTGCATCCACATGCAAAACAACACATCCAGATCCACATCCGATTCCGCCTACCGTGCATGCATGCTGTCATTTTGCGGCAAGAAGACGGATCTGCGTAGGCGGGATAATAGTGTATAGTGCATTCTTCTTGTGCTCTTATGATGATAAAGTTTGTAATGTTGTGCAAGCGTGTCGGTGCCAACAAAGTTTGCCTCCCCTTCCCAATCCCCTGCCTAGCTAGCGCGCCGAGAGGCTCTGCAAATGATCAATGTATGGCGCATCGACGTCAACATTGCTGCCTGTTCAGTGACACTCGCAAAGTCCAAGTTGACACGCAATCTCATGTCGGCATGGATGAGTCCGCATCTCATTGACAGGGAGGCGTAACTCCGCCATTGCCTGGTCCCAAGCCCAGGATGAGAAAGGAGGATGGTTGAAGGTGTAGTCGAGCCCTATTTTCACAATTTCTTTAATTAGAGGTGGCGTTGTTCACTACGCCTCTGCCTCGGGCGTCCGTCCAGATCCCGCCAACGTCAGGCCCATCGTCGTCGTCGACGACGAGAAAGAAGCTGGAGCGGTTCCTGGGCATGGTAAACTACTATGCGTGGTTCGTGCCGCGCATGGCGACCCTCGACGAGCCGCTGCGGCAGCTGCTCAGAAAAGACACGTCCTTTACCTGGGGCGAGGCACAGGACAGGCGTTCAACACGATCAACGCCGCCTTGTCTGCTCAAGCAAAGCTGACAATCCTCGACCCGGCGAGAGAAACGGTGCTGACCACTGACGCCTCAAACGTAGGGCTCGGCGCCGTTTTATCTTAGCAGGTCTACGGCAAGGAATTGCCTGTCGCCTTTGCTCCGCACACGCTCTTCGCGACCGAGCACAACTACGACGCGACCCACCGCGAGGCGCTGACAGCCCTTTGGGGTGCGAACGCATCCTGTAAGGATGCGTTTTTTGGATTTTTGGTATAAGAGCGGTCGTCAATTATCCAAGGACACGGCGCCGCCTCCACCTGTTGAATACGACGCATCGTAAACTCTTCCTTGTTTTCAATTTTGGCTAATTTCCTAGTCGCTTCACCCTTATGAAATACCGACAAATTCTTTGAGGGTGACGGCTATAGTAAAGCGTGACTACGGTAGCGCGCGCGTTCAACACGAGTTCAATGAAGACCGATGAAGACCGGAGCAAATGTTCAAAGTTCCCAACATCGTCGGTCTCGGTCTCGGTCTTCGCATCGGTCTTGGCTGTTTAGCATGGGAAGACCGAGACCGAGACCGAGACCGAGACCGAGACCGATGGGAAGACCGTTAATTATGAATCAGCCTTAAGGGATCCTGTGGCATCCCACCGATCCATGACACAGATAGCATGATACCGTTGAGAAACGCTCAGAGTGTTAGTACCGTCAGTACAGTAGGAAGAAAGTTTATTAGAAAACCCTCCGACCACGACAGATCCCATCGGGTTTGGCGGACGAGCCTCATGGCTTGGACAAACAGCACGCCATCGGTCACGGCCGGCGCCTTGTAACAGTTTCAACTGACACTGGGCTGCAAAGCACAAGAGACACCGTCGATATCTCTCCCGTCTAGCTAGAGCGGCGCTGCAGAATGCAGTGGATTGTGACAATGTGAAATTAGTCGACCTAGTTGCAGGCGGCAAGAAACAAACGCCTTCAACTGTTGCAGAGGGACGCGGAAGCTTGCGCGCTAAGCCTAGGCAAGGCCGAAGCAGTTGCGTAGCCAAGGGGGGGGGGGGGAAGGGGGGGAAGCTTCCCCCCCCCGAAATTCTCCGAAGCCGAAATTTTTTAACTTGGTACCCTCTGTTGCAAATGTGCCAATATCGGCATTTTTCTCAATTTCAATGCAAATAATGATGAAAACGACACTAAAGAACCAAATTTTCGCCTGCGGCGCATTGTTTTGCATAAAAAAACCGTGAAAGTTCGTTACGCTACTCTAAAAAATTTGCCAGCGGCGCTATTTTGAGCACGGAAATCGACTGTTTTGACAACATTGCTAACGTTTTGGTGTGCATGTAGTCAGACAAACGAGCGCAAAGCGTGTAAACAGATTGGATGAGAGAGTGTCTAAAGCTTCCCCAGCCGAAATGGCGCAATATCCAAAAAATTCGACAGGGTACCCCCTGTTGCAAAATAGAGTATTTGACCGAAATTGGACTTCCCCCCCCCCCCGAAATCAAGTTCTGGCTACGCCACTGGGCCGAAGCCTAACCCTAAAGTAAGCCGAGCCTAAACAAGGCCAACAACTTTTCTTCCTCTTATGTTCTTCTTTCTCCTTTCGGTATAAGCAAAACAAGGAAAGCAGACAAAAAATGGTGGCGCACGTGCACCGGAACTAAATCGGATGTGGATGTGGATGTGGTTTCGGATGTGGATGCTTAAGTTGGCTTTTGCAAAGCTGCTATCGCAGCCATCTATTAAAAAGCGGGAGCACCGTCTTCGCTCGCTGGGTCTCAAGGTTGTCTATCGAAACATCGCCGATACCCTAAGGAAGCTGAGGAGATGGCGATTGCAATTGTGAAGCTGGGCTATTTGTTCGTGCGACAACTCAGCAAGCCGTTAGCCAACGTGATCAAGGCTTCCGCTAGGCGCAGTCATGTCTTCAGAAAGTATATCTGCTTGCCCACTGCTCAAGGTACGCACTACTGCCTTGGCAATTTCCAGCCCAAAAGTTTGCCAAAGCCAGTAGTTAAAAAAATGCCGTTCAACTTTTTGCGATTTAGCTTTGTTTTATTGGGCACTTGCCTTTTTTATGCTCTGGCGCATCCAGCGGGGGGGGGGGCACTAGCAGTCAGGGGTGGGGTCAGGGGCAGGGGTGTTGCGTGATCAACCCCCCTCCCCCGGCTGGTCATCGCCGTCCCGAATAAATTGCAGAAACCCCCTTCCATATATTGAAAATTTGCGTCCATTTTAGTTTGTATGGGCCAAAAACACCTCAATAATGCCGTTTAGACCATATTTCGATCCTTTCTGGAATTCTGGACCAACGAATACTTTTTTCACGCGCCAAGTGACCAAGTGACTGACCAAGTGACCATCGAAGCTGAGGGGGGGGGGGGGTGAATCTGGGATTTTCAAAAGTCGCTGGGGGTGACCTGCACGGCCAAATTTGGTACAATTTCTCGTTTTGCAGCCTCAATAATGATTAAGAAAATGCTTTGTGAATGCTGAAAACACAGCGCCGCAGAAATTTGGTGATTTGTGGCCGAAAACGCGCTTGAAAGACTCCAAAATGGTCTGTAGGTGCGCAAAATACAGCGCCGCAGGCGAAATTTTTGATATTTGGACAATAAATACTGCTCACAGGCCCGAAAAACACCTTGGGAAGTATGAGAAACACGTTCAGCCATGGGGTTGACCTGCAATGAGTGCAGTTTCGACCAAAGCTGGGGGGTGGTCCTACTTTTCGTGCAGGATTGACTGAAGCTGATGGGGGGGGGGGTGACCTGTACTTATACACTACCCGGTTACGCCTATGCTTGGGGGGGGGGGGGGTCACGTTCACCCCCTGGCCAAGGCCATCCCGCTTTTTTTACGGGAGCAACCCCTGGCCATCACCATCCCAGATAATTTGCGGCACACCCTCTCTTGATATCGAAAAAAAGGAAGCAAGAACACGCATCTTTTTTTGCCAATTTCTACAATATTGAGAAGGGGTTTCCCACAAATTGTCCAGGATGGCGATCGCCAGGGGAGGGGTTGCTCACGCAAAAAAGTGGGATGGCTATAGCAAGTGGGGGGGGGGGACCCCTACACCCCCTGCCCTGATCCCACCTTTGGTCTAGACCTCTCCCCCTCTCGACTATTTCCCCCCTGGCTTCAGACCCAAGTCCTAACATACAACCATGCCTGTAACCTTGAATTGGACCTGGGGGGGGGAGGGTTCGGGCACTTTTGGGGGGGGTTGGAAAATCTGGAGGAGGGGGGTCTGGGAAGGAAAAATAGGCACTTTTGGTTGATTTTTAGTCAAAAAGACACTGTAAAAACCCTAAAATAGGCACTTTTTAGTCAAAATACACTGTAAATAACCCAATATAGGTACTTTTTGGGCGATTTTTGCTCAAAAGCACCATACAAAACACATTACCATTTTCAGTTTCAAATTTCTGGGGGGGGGGGGTTGGGGGGGGGGGGTGTGGGTAGGGTCAAAACCAGCAAGTGGTGGAGGGAACCCCCAACCCCCCCCCCAAGTTACAGGTATGCATACACCCCCCTCCTCCTCAAGGAAAGGTGTGTGTGCGTGTGTTCCTTCCTTTGGGGGCAGCAGTGTAGTAGTTGGTCTTTATGGTTGAGTGTACCACCTGTGGGAGACGAAGATGAAGATGCTGGTGCTGGGCCTGGGCAAGCCCGTCCACGTCGCGCCCCTCAACGAGCAGATGGCCGTCGAGCTGGGCGCCAACGTACTCTACGAGCTGGTCATCTTTACCGTCGCCGCCAGCACCATCCTCGCCTATGAAGTTAGCAGCAACAGGTGTGTGTAGGCTCTAGACGCCGACTGGGTGGGGACTGGAAAACACCAAGGTTTGCTCACTTTTATCGTGTTAGTTGGGTTGAAAAAAATAGGTCTGCCTAACTATAGTGCCACCAAAACTGTTCCCTCAGTCGTTGCGTTTCTTCCTCTGTCTTTCTTCTGTGTCACTGGGCTAACAAGTCGGCGAGTCATATCATAGTGAACACACACACTTTCCTATGAAGAAAGCGTGCCTAGTGTGTCATACATCGCACTTCAAAAGAACACATCATGCTGCCGCATTTCTATTCACCCGTTGAACCGTCACCATTTCTCCTTGCGAGGAGTGGGGCAACCTCCACGTTATTGCATTGGAACTGAAATCGAAACTCGATCTGTTGTTAGTGTTTGTGTCGGTGTTAAAACACGCACAAACAAACTCACAAGGAAGCAGTAGACAGCTGTCGTCACAATTGTGGACGTCCCAGTGATCAAAAAGACAGTGGTAGAGCAGTTTGGCAAACCGTTTCGCTGAAATCGGTAGTCAATTGTCTAAGCGACACTGATTGCGGTCGCTCCATTTTTGGAGCAATGAATATGGTTATTAGAAAATTTACTGTATTGTCAAACTATTGGGTTTTCCCTTTTGGCTGTTGTTTGGCTGTTGGCTCAAAATATTCTTCAAAGCCGTTCCTATGTACGTTTAAGTCAAACGTGAGTATTTTGTATGCCTGAAAATGGCTTGAGGTTCAAGAAGGCCAAATGACCTTGCAGTTTCAGCCAGTTGTCAGTTTGGTTGTCAGTCAGTGAGCACCTTTTTTCCTTGGCAGATCAGAGGCTTGCCAAACAAGGTGTTCCACACAATGTCCACAGAGGCGATGCCTCCTAAGTGAAGGGAAGTGACGTAAGGCCCCGTTTTCGTGATGCACTTGGCGGCACATTCCATCTTCTTCAGCGATGGCAAGCGGATTTCCAATGCTTTGGTGAATTGGCTTTGGCAGAGCAGCACCAGACCTGCGTGTGTACGCACTCGCGTGCGCATGCTGCGTTTTTGGTGGATTCCGATTTTTTTGGAGGGTGGAGGGTTTTTGCAGAAGGGAGGAAGGACCCTGTTGAACGTTGAGATTTTGGGTTTGGGCCATTTTGCAGTGTCAGTTTTTGACGATTAACGAATATACACGGCGCCTCAGGAGAATATTTTGCTTTTTTCGACCACATACAAGCAATTTTTTGCTGAATTCTACGTCCGCTAGGCGCGTTTCTTTTCCCACCGTCTGTCCCTTCCCCTCTTTCCCTCTAGATTTTGGGAGTGGTAATTGCCTCTTTCACCCCCCCCCCCCCTTGGATCCGCCACTACTATGCGTGTTGCTTGTTGCTCATTTCTCTTGTATTTGCAGCAACATTGCATATTGCAATATCTGCATGCACTCACCACAGAGGCTGATCCACAGAACCCTCATCGCTCTTTGTAGCTCTTTCTCTATTGTTTTGCAGCCCTAAAGGTCGAGTTTCGTTTCGTCACATTGAGTAGTGTGGGATGAAGTGGTTCGCTGGTGTGTTGCGAGCCTGACAAAAGGACGCCGCTTTGCCACTGACGTTCTTATCAGCTGCTTACATGACACTCTTTGCCGAAACTTCTGTATTCCTCGTGTGTGTACATCCGCGTCCCCTCCCAGTCACAGGAGACGACGCTTCTTTGATGCGCATTCCACGCGTCGATAAGAGCGCAATAGCCAGGCCATGTGGGTTAATGGCTCTACTGCGAAATGCGCTTGGAAAGGACGTTGCAGAACTCTGCTTGGGCAGCAGCTGCCGTCCACTTTGAGATGGGTAGCCAATTACTGCACCGTTGTGTTGTTGTTGGATTGAGGGCGACGCTAGGAGGCCGTCACTGGGCTGGTCATCTCTGTGACCGTCCTGTCTGGAGGCACATGCCATGAGGGCTGCCAAAGACGTATGATAGGTAAAATCCATTGATAGGGAAGTCCCGTCCGATTCTCTACCACTGGCCCATCGCTGCCCGTACTGGCCGCACCACTTGCGTTCTCTTGCCTGATTGAAGAGTTGTGGAAAAAAGGCGATTGCAGTGCTGGGATTCGAACCCACGTCTCAGGGTTTCCGGGCCTGGATGCCAACCGCTACACCACACTCGCACACCTCCTATTCCACAAATCACGCATGATAAGCCAGGAGAAACGGCGGAGCCGGCATTGCCTGGCGTCAAACACCGCCCACCTGGATGTAACAATTGAAGAGTTGTGGAAAAAAGGCGATTGCAGTGCTGGGATTCGAACCCAGGTCTCAGGGTTTCCGGGCCTGGATGCTAACCGCTACACCACACTCGCACGCCTCCTATTCCACAAATCACGCATGATAAGCCAGGAGAAACGGCGGAGCCGGCATTGCCTGGCGTCAAACACCGCCCACCTGGATGTAACAATTGAAGAGTTGTGGAAAAAAGGCGATTGCAGTGCTGGGATTCGAACCCAGGTCTCAGGGTTTCCGGTCCTGGATGCTAACCGCTACACCACACTCGCACGTCTCCTATTCCACAAATCACGCATGATAAGCCAGGAGAAACGGCGGAGCCGGCATTGCCTGGCATCAAACACCGCCCACCTGGATGTAACAATTGAAGAGTTGTGGAAAAAAGGCGATTGCAGTGCTGGGATTCGAACCCAGGTCTCAGGGTTTCCGGGCCTGGATGCTAACCGCTACACCACACTCGCACGCCTCCTATTCCACAAATCACGCATGATAAGCCAGGAGAAACGGCGGAGCCGGCATTGCCTGGCGTCAAACACCGCCCACCTGGATGTAACAATTGAAGAGTTGTGGAAAAAAGGCGATTGCAGTGCTGGGATTCGAACCCAGGTCTCAGGGTTTCCGGTCCTGGATGCTAACCGCTACACCACACTCGCACGTCTCCTATTCCACAAATCACGCATGATAAGCCAGGAGAAACGGCGGAGCCGGCATTGCCTGGCATCAAACACCGCCCACCTGGATGTAACAATTGAAGAGTTGTGGAAAAAAGGCGATTGCAGTGCTGGGATTCGAACCCAGGTCTCAGGGTTTCCGGGCCTGGATGCTAACCGCTACACCACACTCGCATGCCTCCTATTCCACAAATCACGCATGATAAGCCAGGAGAAACGGCGGAGCCGGCATTGCCTGGCGTCAAACACCGCCCACCTGGATGTAACAATTGAAGAGTTGTGGAAAAAAGGCGATTGCAGTGCTGGGATTCGAACCCAGGTCTCAGGGTTTCCGGTCCTGGATGCTAACCGCTACACCACACTCGCACGTCTCCTATTCCACAAATCACGCATGATAAGCCAGGAGAAACGGCGGAGCCGGCATTGCCTGGCATCAAACACCGCCCACCTGGATGTAACAATTGAAGAGTTGTGGAAAAAAGGCGATTGCAGTGCTGGGATTCGAACCCAGGTCTCAGGGTTTCCGGGCCTGGATGCTAACCGCTACACCACACTCGCACGCCTCCTATTCCACAAATCACGCATGATAAGCCAGGAGAAACGGCGGAGCCGGCATTGCCTGGCGTCAAACACCGCCCACCTGGATGTAACAATTGAAGAGTTGTGGAAAAAAGGCGATTGCAGTGCTGGGATTCGAACCCAGGTCTCAGGGTTTCCGGGCCTGGATGCTAACCGCTACACCACACTCGCACGCCTCCTATTCCACAAATCACGCATGATAAGCCAGGAGAAACGGCGGAGCCGGCATTGCCTGGCGTCAAACACCGCCCACCTGGATGTAACAATTGAAGAGTTGTGGAAAAAAGGCGATTGCAGTGCTGGGATTCGAACCCAGGTCTCAGGGTTTCCGGGCCTGGATGCTAACCGCTACACCACACTCGCACGCCTCCTATTCCACAAATCACGCATGATAAGCCAGGAGAAACGGCGGAGCCGGCATTGCCTGGCGTCAAACACCGCCCACCTGGATGTAACAATTGAAGAGTTGTGGAAAAAAGGCGATTGCAGTGCTGGGATTCGAACCCAGGTCTCAGGGTTTCCGGGCCTGGATGCTAACCGCTACACCACACTCGCACGCCTCCTATTCCACAAATCACGCATGATAAGCCAGGAGAAACGGCGGAGCCGGCATTGCCTGGCGTCAAACACCGCCCACCTGGATGTAACAATTGAAGAGTTGTGGAAAAAAGGCGATTGCAGTGCTGGGATTCGAACCCAGGTCTCAGGGTTTCCGGGCCTGGATGCTAACCGCTACACCACACTCGCACGCCTCCTATTCCACAAATCACGCATGATAAGCCAGGAGAAACGGCGGAGCCGGCATTGCCTGGCGTCAAACACCGCCCACCTGGATGTAACAATTGAAGAGTTGTGGAAAAAAGGCGATTGCAGTGCTGGGATTCGAACCCAGGTCTCAGGGTTTCCGGGCCTGGATGCTAACCGCTACACCACACTCGCACGCCTCCTATTCCACAAATCACGCATGATAAGCCAGGAGAAACGGCGGAGCCGGCATTGCCTGGCGTCAAACACCGCCCACCTGGATGTAACAATTGAAGAGTTGTGGAAAAAAGGCGATTGCAGTGCTGGGATTCGAACCCAGGTCTCAGGGTTTCCGGGCCTGGATGCTAACCGCTACACCACACTCGCACGCCTCCTATTCCACAAATCACGCATGATAAGCCAGGAGAAACGGCGGAGCCGGCATTGCCTGGCATCAAACACCGCCCACCTGGATGTAACAATTGAAGAGTTGTGGAAAAAAGGCGATTGCAGTGCTGGGATTCGAACCCAGGTCTCAGGGTTTCCGGGCCTGGATGCTAACCACTACACCACACTCGCACGCCTCCTATTCCACAAATCACGCATGATAAGCCAGGAGAAACGGCGGAGCCGGCATTGCCTGGCGTCAAACACCGCCCACCTGGATGTAACAATTGAAGAGTTGTGGAAAAAAGGCGATTGCAGTGCTGGGATTCGAACCCAGGTCTCAGGGTTTCCGGGCCTGGATGCTAACCGCTACACCACACTCGCACGCCTCCTATTCCACAAATCACGCATGATAAGCCAGGAGAAACGGCGGAGCCGGCATTGCCTGGCGTCAAACACCGCCCACCTGGATGTAACAATTGAAGAGTTGTGGAAAAAAGGCGATTGCAGTGCTGGGATTCGAACCCAGGTCTCAGGGTTTCCGGGCCTGGATGCTAACCGCTACACCACACTCGCACGCCTCCTATTCCACAAATCACGCATGATAAGCCAGGAGAAACGGCGGAGCCGGCATTGCCTGGCGTCAAACACCGCCCACCTGGATGTAACAATTGAAGAGTTGTGGAAAAAAGGCGATTGCAGTGCTGGGATTCGAACCCAGGTCTCAGGGTTTCCGGGCCTGGATGCTAACCGCTACACCACACTCGCACGCCTCCTATTCCACAAATCACGCATGATAAGCCAGGAGAAACGGCGGAGCCGGCATTGCCTGGCGTCAAACACCGCCCACCTGGATGTAACAATTGAAGAGTTGTGGAAAAAAGGCGATTGCAGTGCTGGGATTCGAACCCAGGTCTCAGGGTTTCCGGGCCTGGATGCTAACCGCTACACCACACTCGCACGCCTCCTATTCCACAAATCACGCATGATAAGCCAGGAGAAACGGCGGAGCCGGCATTGCCTGGCGTCAAACACCGCCCACCTGGATGTAACAATTGAAGAGTTGTGGAAAAAAGGCGATTGCAGTGCTGGGATTCGAACCCAGGTCTCAGGGTTTCCGGGCCTGGATGCTAACCGCTACACCACACTCGCACGCCTCCTATTCCACAAATCACGCATGATAAGCCAGGAGAAACGGCGGAGCCGGCATTGCCTGGCGTCAAACACCGCCCACCTGGATGTAACAATTGAAGAGTTGTGGAAAAAAGGCGATTGCAGTGCTGGGATTCGAACCCAGGTCTCAGGGTTTCCGGGCCTGGATGCTAACCGCTACACCACACTCGCACGCCTCCTATTGCTATTTTTGCTGGTCCTTTCAGGGCCAGTGCGAAGAAAGCTGCGATGGAAGAAGCGCTGCTGGCGCGCGTCGACCAGCTGGAGCAGCGCTGCGAGCAGCTGGAGCAGCGCTGTTCGAGGCAGCAGGATGAGCTGCAGTTGGCCCGCGACCAGTGGGACAGTCGCAACAGCAGACTACTCCAGAAGTTGGCGCCCAATGGATGGTTTGGCCTGGCGCGGGACGTGGACGAGCAGCAGCAACCCGTCCAAAGCCAGTTGGACACCCTCCCAGTGGCGGACCAGGCGACCCTGGCCAGCATGAGGAAGACGGCCCAGGGTGAGCTGTGCTTTTATGCTCAAAGAAAAAAACTCTCGTGTTAAAAGTCCCGGAAGCAACGTTTTACCATTTTTACTAGGAAAATTTGTCTTCACGAATGCCACGTGGTGGGGGGGGGGGTGGGTAGAGTTGCTTGGGATAGTGTCCTCCAGTTGGGGGGGGGGGGCGTGTGTTCATGACTGTATGAGCCGTTGAAGGCGTGCGAGCCCTGTTACACGACCGTATACGTGGAGTGTGCAGACGCGATTGCAGGCAAGCGCGTCATTCGCGTCAACGAGGACGGCTCTTTTGAAGACATCACGCAGCAGCAGTCGACTGCAGGTGCGTTGATTTGTGTGAAGTTGTGAGTTTGTACTGCTGTGGGACGGATGTAGTGGTATTAGAATGGACATGGTAGTTCGTTTGGAGTCGCGTGCGTGCATGCGTTTTGGGAATTTGCCGTGTACATTTTCAGCGGATTCCCCGATTCCATTGGAACGGACCTCGAGTGTGTCTTGGCCCGTCATGCAGTCACTCTACTGGAAGAGGGCTGCCCAGACGCCCAACTTCGACCTGAAACGCCCAGTTTGGATTGTCCACAACTCATGACGAGTGATTCTTAAGCGATGCTCAGTATTCAATATTGGTGTTGCTGCGAAGGCTGCGTGCAGCTCTTTTTCCTAGTGCGGCGTCTTTTAAATGGGGCCGCACGTCCGCTCAAAGTGTGCTGGAGTCGACTGCTTGTAGCGATAGGGAGAAAGGATGGCCTAGAACCCGAGGAAGAACTGTGCCACAAGCATGTACGTGCACGACGCATGCAGCACTCACGGACGGACCGATGGAGGGACGGCATCCCTGTAATCGGGTCTGGCAGAGTGGGGGGGGGGTGCTAGATTGGCCGAATTCTGGGGGTCTCCGGAACAAAAGTTGGGGTTAGCCGACCATTTTTTTGAATTGTACTTTTTGGTCAAAAATATGGATATAAATAGGCCCTAAATAGTAATATTTTGCTCTTTTATGGTCATATAACACTGAACAGCACTGAAAAAGCAACATTTACTTATGTATCGTTTTAGACGTGGTGGAAATCCTTTGGGAAAATTCTCGGGGGAGATGGTTGGAATTTGAAAAATAGTGGGGCCCAAAAGCCCCCCCCCCCCGATACAGTATGACGGACGCACGCACGCACGCACCAGCCCAGCCAAAGACGGCCACGTCGCTATCGACTATCAGCATCATCATCGACCGACGCGTGATGGCCTAAATTGAAGGTAATGGATAGACGAAGCTTGCTTTTCGGATTTCAGCAACTTCTACTGAAGGAGTTCAGCGCTATGATTTTCTAAAGTCGAAACTTTTCGACTTTCCTGGTTCGTTGTTCTGGCACAACTTTCGACCCCTCCCCCCTCTGTTCAGACAAATCCCCCCTTCGTTCATACCCTGTGTCCCTTCCGTTCATACCCTTCACCCCTCCCACCTCATCAGCTCAACTTGTAAGTTGCTATTCGCTGCCTGCGGTTTGACATAGTGGTTCGCGTGCTTGGTTGTCTGTCACGCGTGAGCCTCAGGTTCGCCCTTTTACCTTTTTTTGTTGCGGTTGAAAAACGCTGCAAATTAGAAAATGCGGGTAGACAGAAACGTTAAGCTTTTTCCCATGTGTACACTGCACATGCACATTGAAAATTGGTGACGCCTTTTACTCAAATATCCAAATTTATTAATTCAATTTAATGTAATAATTTATTTCATTTCAGATAAGTAGTCAAGTCAAGTCATTTTAATTAATTCAATCAAAGCATTCTTTACTCATGCACCTTGTGCTATGCCCAGTCGCTCGTTCTGTTCCACCGTCCCCCTCTCCACCCCCGCCCCCGCCCCCCCTCCCCTCCGTTCATACCACAATCCCCTCCACCCCCTTCCCTCCCTCCGTTCATACCCCGCGGGACAAAAAGGTGTGCGCAGCGCTGTGTATCTTAAAAACGCCGCCTTCGATTAATGTTGCTCAACTAGTGGTTGCCTACCGAATGGCGATCGCTGCCTCCTTTCCCTTGTCGAAGCTGGGCTATTTGGTCGTGCGACAACTCAGCAAGCCGTTGGCCAACGCGATCCAGGCTTCCGCTAGGCGCAGTCATGTCTTCAGAAAGTACATCTGCTTGCCCACTGCTCAAGGTGCGTGCTAGCGCAGCACAGCTTCTGCCAAGTCCGTTGGACTGGGACCTTCTCCGAAAGGGCTTTGTTAGGCCCGCCACCTGTGGTAGAGGCCAGAGGGCATAGGTGGAGGTTGGGTCTGAGGTTTCCTGGAATTTTTCCAGGATGGCGATGTCCAGGCCCAGGGGGTTGCTCCCGCAAAAAAGGCAGGACGACTATGGCCAGTAGGGGGTGGGGGGGGGGAGGTGAAGTTCACCCCTGCACCGACACCTTAGAGGGGACAGAGCCCCTATTCCCCGTCCAGTCCCGCCTAAAGGTTAGGGGTGTCACTTCCTTCGGAAAATCATTGGTGGGGGAGGGTAGATGATTATGCCAAAACAGCCACTTCTGACGTTTTGCACACAGAAATGATGCTGCAGGCTAAACGTTCGACTTTTCGCGTCACATTGTACTCTGAGACTGCGCGTTGCATGCGAATTTTTGTGTACTCTCGGGAACATTTTGAGATCTGCCTTGCCCAACCCTATATGACTTCGATGGGGGCGAGTCTGACTGCCCCCTTCCTTGGCCTTCACCCGTAGATCCGTTCCTGTTAGGGGCAGATTAGTGTCTCTCTCTTGAGCGTACCACCTGTTGGAGACGAAGCTGAAGATGCTGATGTTGGGCATGGGCAAGCCTGTGCACGTCGCGCCCCTCAACGAGCAGATGGCCGTCGAGCTGGGCGCCAACGTACTCTACGAGATGGTCATTTTTTCCGTCGCCGCCGCCACCGTCATCGCCTGCGAAGTCAACGGCAGGTATGTAGGCTCCTGGTCGCCGATGGCACACCGCGCCTCCGTGCGCGCGCGCGCGCGCTGACTGGGTGGGACCTGAATGTTGGCGCTTTGAAAGCACCAACATTTGCTCAGTTTCACCGTTTTAGCCGAGCTGAGAACAAAACTTTGTAAAACGTTGCGGGAGTCATCTTTTTAAGGATGCCTTCAGTCATCTTAAAGCGAACTTACATTTGGTTGAACTTAATACGGTTCGTAAAGTAAAAAATATACGCAGTCTTATGTGAAAAAACAAAAACTTTTCGGAATGAACAAAAATATGAGTGAAACTTTGCACTTATCTAAGTAAAGGATGGAAGTAATCATATTAAATTCAACGCAATTGGGCCACAGAGATACAACTAGCAAAAGTTGGCTCCAGCACGGTGGGCCACCCTGTTCTGGGAGGGCAATTGCTCGTTAGGCCGATTGTCTATCACTGGACACCGGCTCATCGCTGTAGCTGCCCCATACTGGCCGCACCGCTTGCTTTCTCTTGCATGAGGCGTCATTTCTTCCTGTTGCTCTTTGCAGGACCGGTTCGAAGAAAGCTACGTATGAAGAAGAGCTTCTGGCGCGCGTCGACCAGTTGGAGCAGCGCTGCGAGCAGCTGGAGCAGCGCTGTTCCAGGCAGCAGGATGAGCTGCAGCTGGCCCGCGACCAGTGGGACAGTCGCAGCAGTAGGTTGCTCCAGAAACTCGCGCCCAATGGGTGGTTTGGCCTGGTGCGGGACGTGGACGAGCAGCAGCAGCGGCAGCAACCCGTCCAGAGCCAGTTGGACACCCTCCCAGTGGCGGACCAGGCAACCCTGGCCAGCATGAGGAAGACCGCCCAGGGTGAGCTGTACTTTTATTTTTGCTCAAAGTTAAAAAAAACTCGTGTTAAAAGCGAGGAAAATTTGTTCGCATCTCTTGTAAAGGAATGCCACGTGGGGGGGGGGGGGGTGGCGGCTTCTAGAGTTGCTTGGGATATTGGGGGGAGGGTGCTCGCGTATGTTCATGATTGTATGCGCCGTTGAAGGCGTCCGAGCCCTGTTACACGACCATATACGTGGAGTGTGCACACGCCATAGCAGGCAAGCGCGTCATTCGCGTCAACGAGGACGACTCCTACGAAGATATAACGCAGCAGCAGTCGACTGCAGGTTGGTGGACTTGTGAATATGTACTGCTGTGGACGGATATCGTGTGCATTGGTTGGTATTAGAATGAACATTTTTAATTTCGTGTTTTTTGAGTTTTTTGAGCTCGCCATGTTTTTTTAGACGTTTCCCCGGTCCCAGCGAAACGGACCTCAAGTGTGTCTTCTTGGCTCGTCATGCAGTCACTCTACTGGAAGAGGGCTGCCCAGACGCCCAACTTCGACCGGAAACGCCTAGTTTGGATTGTCCACGCCTCATGACGAGTGATTCTTAAACGATGTTCAGTTTTTAAAGTTGGTATTGCTGCGAGGGCTGCGTATGGAGCCACGCGTCCGCTCAAAGTGTGTTGACGTCGACTGCTTGTACATAGCGAGAAAGGATGGTCTAGAATCCGAGGAATAACTGTGGCACAAGCGTACGTGCACCACGCATGCAGCAAACACAGACGGACGGACGGATAGACAGGCACAGACACAACGCAAACACACACACACACACACACACACACACACACACACACACACACACACACACACACACACACACACACACCCCGACACGCCGCAGTGCCGGGTCTCGGTTAGCTGACCATGTCGCCCCCCCCCCCTTGTCAACGTCCGCACTCCCAGGCTGCTGCCAGCCTGGGACCACAAGTTTTGCAGGGATGGACCTGACCCCACCCCCCAACCCTCCTCCTTTGTCATCCCGGGCTTGGGACCGGGCAATGGCGGAGTTAGTGTGTGTACGTCTGTGCGCGCGCTGACTGACACCTTCATCACAGGGTCCGATGGCTGACACGAGACGGACCCGCCCTTCTAACAAGCTCGCCAACGAACGTCTCGAGGGCACTCATTAGGGTCGCTTCAGTGTTTTCGTGTCATTCCGACGCGCGTTTATATCGGTTTGTGTCCCATGCGAGTCGTGTTCGCAGTGAGAAGCGTTGCCCGGCCCACGCGCTACCGGGTTTCCTTTGCACCTGATGAGCTGTAACGTAGCGCAAAATGCCCAGGATGCACCGGATGTCTAAATTTTTATGATTATTAACACATGCTTTTTCCTTCTGACAGTGCAACAAGCAGTAGCTGCCCTCAATCTGGATTCGTCAACAGTGCTAGGCCTAAGGCTAAGCCTCAGCTAATACGAAGGCAGTGCGCATGGCTCGGCAGGTTTGCCAAAGCCGTCCAGATCTCCGTCGAATTAGCGAGTCATTCCGCACTCGAATTTCCAGAGCTGCCGGGCTCGGCCTCGCGTTTCCTGTGCGTCTCGGTTGCTCTCTCCCAGTTATGATGAGGATGAGGCGTGGCGCCGGGCTGCCTTCGTTTCGAGGCCGCTCGAATCTCAACAAGCTTTCGCTCGCCCCGGCCTCTCTCCCTCCGTAGGCGCCTCGCCGCGCCTTATCGCGTTGGCCGGCGGCTCGATACGCGCGTGCGGCGCATTGTTCCTCCTGTTGGCCCCGTCGTCGTCGCCGTCGTTTCTCAATTTGGCCCGGCTGCGTCGATCGATGTCTTCTTCTTCTTCCTCTGCTTTCTTTCCCTCGTCTCGGCCAACGTTCGTTTGTTTAGACGCGTTCCATCGCGCGCATACGAGTGTTGTCGTCGTCGTCGTCGTCAGCAAGCGGGTGGGCGGCGGCGGCGCTCGTTCGCGTCGAATCGCGGCTTCGGTCGTCAAGGAGGGCGACGGGATTAAAAATTCAAGTGCCAATCTCCGGCCGCGCTGCCACGAGCAGGCGCGGCGGCGACCGGCCCGGGCCATGGGTCTCCAGGTTCTGCTCCAGTCCCATGTGCTCGACCGCGTCACGGACCTGGGACCGTACGCGCGTCTGCCGTCGGCCATGCGGCTCGGTCTGGGCCTGGCCGTGTTCCTCGTCTACCTCATCGTCGGCGCCGCCATCTTCTCGGCCATCGAGAGTCCCGTCGAGCACGAAGAGCTGCTGGCCATGCGCCACTTCAAGCGACGCTTCCTCGCCCGATACGAGCACTGCCTGCCCCGTGAGTTTCCCAACACAGAGGAATACCGAATGCAAAAGTTGGCACGACCGCTTTTCATATGAATCCCAGCGTAGATCCATGAAACCGCAAGGGTGCTTGTCGATATGCCGCGGGTCTCATTTTTTTGGTGTACACACAGATGAACAGTGCATGACAATTTAGGTTTGCAGCATTTATGCGACTTTGACAAAGTTTTGCGCCATGTGTAATTACGAATTTGGTTGTTGGCGTGGCGATTTTTTTAAGTTGCATACAAAGCGATCAGATCCACCACGCGCCGGGTAGCACACACTGCGTATAGGTAGTTTCCTGCACTGATTGACAATGCGCATCTTGTAGTACATTTGCTGACTTTCCTTTGCTGATTGCTTGTTTTCGCTCGAAACGTTGTTGCAATCGCAATCGAAGAAAGAGGCTTCCTTCCACCCGCGTGCGTTCTACGAATACATTTCCGCTCTCCCTTCCGATGCTAGGCAGCAATCAACGATTGCCAGTGGGACGGAACACTGCCTAGGGGAGAGTATCATTGTCACCTCAGCCGCCCCACCTCCACCCCCTCACTCAGCGCAATATTCGCGATGCATTCAATCAAGCGCGCTTTGTCTGTTTCTCAAATCCTCCATGCATTCTGCGGTAATCCGTTGAGCTCCCGCTGGCAATGGAATAACGGTTGTGCCAGTTATAGTGATGTTGTGCGTGCGTGCGTGCGCCTGTGCCTTTCGTTCTCGCATTCAGCTGGTGGTGGTGCACTGCCGCTTGCACATCCTTTGTCCAGCTGTCTGTGCGTTCGTCGACGCGGTGTCTCTCTGTCTGTCCGTCCGTCCGTCCGCGTGCGTGCGTGCGTGGGCGCGCTCGTCGGGCTAAATGGAAGCCGCGTCGAGCCAATCTGGCGCATCCCATCCGGAGACCGCTCTCGATCGCACAATTGCCTGTCCCGCCGCCTGCCAGAGCCTACTGGCGGCGTCTGGGCGCTGCAGAAGGCCGCCTTCCCCACGCGCCTAATCATCGGACGCTTTTCACACACACACTTCGGTGTCGAGCGGCTGTGGATGTGTTGTCTCGACTGGTAGAGTACAGCTGTACAATGCACATGGCTGCATTTTCGCTCCCATTATTGTCAAGTGAATGCAGCTTTCGTAGTACTTTTGTCGGGATACTGTTTTTTGTAATACTGTTAGGATCGTCAGGGCCGGTATAAATTTGGCGCCTGTCGTGTACAGTGTGTAGATTGTGCTCATCGCGCATACCTACATTCAAAATTTCCGCGAAATCCATTAAGACTTCTAGCTCTGAATTGTAGCTTTCGGAGCTGAAGTTGACTAATGCATTCTCCACGCGCACCGTGCCTTGTCGTTTGTCCGATGATTTTTCGATTGTTTTATCTTCTAGTCTTTCTACTCCACGTTTGTCACGCGTTTCCGTGGCCTTAGCCCGACCAGTAAGCAGTGCCTATGCTCGAAGAGCGGTCATCCGACAAAGAAGACAAGGCCCCCGCCGAGTGGCGTCTTGGCGTCAACTTTTTCTGTTTTTCTATCGTCTATCTACTCTACCTGATTTGCGGCTCGGTCTGCTTCCAGCTACTAGAACTGCGTCATGAACAGGACTATCGACGCGAACTGCAAGGAGAGCTGGACGCCTTTAGGCGCCGCCACGGCGTGTCGAGTAATCGCCGCATACCACCGCCCGATGTATACACAAGAGCACAGTAAATCCTCTAATTGTGCCCCTCCGCCAGAGTAAGAAGGGATTGAAAGCGTAGTGCATCAGGTCAAGGTACTATTGCGAGATAGCTGCATGTATGTACACTGGTTGGTGGTGGAACTGATTGGGGAAATGTGGGCTACGTGTATGGCGAAGTGGTAAAGAATCGGCCTGAGTTCGATTTCCTCTCAATGGATTTTCTCGTGCCGTCGCTGCCCTAGTACATATGTAGGTTGCTTGCAGATGGCGTTCTTCAGAAAGTTTTGGCTAATTATGCGGCTCTAGACAGGAAGGCGTCATGGAGGTGGGTATGCTGTCTATGGGTCATTGACGGCCTCCTAGCGTTGCCTCTAATCCAACAACAACCGGGGAATCGTTTGTTGGCATGTCTGCAATGTTCCCCAATCCATTGCACCAAGGTTGGGCGTCGTGGTTGCAGCGGAGGCGCTGGAGCGCCTGATCGCGCAGGTGGTGAAGGCGACGGATCGCGGCATCTCACCCCTCCAGAACGTCTCGGTCGAGACCAACTGGGGCTTCGGACAGGCCTTCTTCTTCTCCGGCACGCTCATCTCCACCGTCGGTAAGTACGGTTATACATACCGGCAGGCAATTGAACACGCATTGCTCGGACGCTTCACAGGCTACGGCCACGTCTCACCCGTCACCCACGCGGGCAAGCTCTTCACAATAGTCTACTGTATCGCAGGTGAATGGCACTGGTTGTGCGTGCGTGCGTGGGTGCGTGCGTGCGTGCGTGCGTGCGTGCGTGCGTGGGTCGCAATACCATGACCTCGCCTTCACCTTGCGTCTAGGCATTCCAATGACGCTGGCCCTTCTGACTGCGCTGGTCGAACGCCTGCGCCAGCCGTCGCAGTGGTTCCGCCGTCGTCTGAACGCTGGGATGGGCCACTTGTTCTCGGCCAGTCAGATCCAGGTCGTGCACCTGAGCCTCGTCCTCCTCCTGCTGCTCGTCTTCGTCTTTGCCCTGCCCGCGGCGCTGTTCACCTCCATCGAACCTCAATGGAACTTTCTCGTGCGTTGGGACAATCTTTTGGTGATAATGTTGAATAAACCTCGCATCTGGTTCGTGCCATGTATTCACCCGATCCAACCAAAGTTGGCAAATATTTGCGACCACACCAGCGTGAGTAATTGTGAGATGTAAAGCGTGACAACGCGCTCCAAATCCTTTAGGATGCGTTTTACTACTGCTTTATCTCGCTGACGACTATTGGACTTGGAGACTACATTCCGGGCGACCATCCCGACCAGAAGTACCGGGCGGCCTACAAAATCATCGCCACAGGTTCGTCTCAAGCGTCACTTAGCACTAGCATGCACCTATACAAATGTGTGTGATTATAGTATACCTACATTAACGTGTACATGTATAGTACATAGGTAAGTACCTGTGTACATGCGTCTCCATACTGTAGGCGACATCTTATTCAACGCGGCACAACCCAACACAGCAATACAACAATACCGCGGCCGATGGCGGCCTATCGTTTGGTTTTGGGCATCTGCCTGCGGCCCAAAACGCATACACTTTTACATGACGTCTATTGGTGTTTGTACTCGTACGACGCTGCTATTGTCAAACTTTTTGTCTACAGTACGCCCATTCTTAGTGTACCTTCTTGCGGGCCTGAGCTGCATGATGCTGTTCCTCGCGACGGTCTACGAGGTGCCGCAGCTCAACCTCGCCCGTCTCTTCGTCGCGCCCGCAGACGAGGAGGGCGCGCAGAAGCTGGTCGACAGCAACGACCCCGACAAGCTGAGAAACGCCAAGCAGGTCGCCTACTCGACGCACGCACGCACGCACGCACGCACGCACGCACGCACGCACGCACGCACGCACGCGTGTATGCTCAGCTGGGAAGCGGCATGCAGTACCGCAAGCAAGTCGACGACGACGCCGACTCTGCAGTTTCGCCCAGCAGTCAGGTGGGAGCGACGCCCGTTCGCGACGGCAGCTATCAAACGTTCCGATGATCCACCAGTGCTAGTGATCCAGTATCCAGTGCAGTATTTGTGGGCGCCCGCCCACAGTGTCGAATGAGGCATGAAATGGCTGAATAGGCGGAAACGGAGAGCTCTTTTTGCGGTGGTGATATATACGACACACGTGCTCCCGCGTGCTACAGTAAGTCCTCCAATAGAGGTGCTCATCGGTTGCTTGCCGTATACAGTACGTGCTCTGCATTGGAGGACTTGCCACACACACCTCAGCGATGATGTGTATCGGTGTGGTTTATTTTCTGGTGGTGAAATGGTGGGCAGAGTTAGACGCTCGTGGGTCACATCGAAACATAGGTATACAGTACACAGGCACAATTCGAGTATCCTCTACGCCCGTAGGTGCATGCACCTGCTAGCACTCACCAACTGAGAGCATTCAAAAATCAAAATTTGTTGACTGCAGACATACCCTACAGGCCTGCATTTGCTTGACTTCAAACTCGCATCGTCTTCGTCTATTTGCGCTCCGTTTCACGCACTGCTACTGGTGACAACATTGCATTGGGATCATAGGCCAATGTAGTCAGCGCTTGGAAGCGAATCGAATCAGAGAGCTAAACGACCGATCTTCATCCGCTGCAGCGTGTCCGTCAACGTCCGCCAGGCGATGTTGTGCGCGGGCACGCGACCCAGCACTGGTGTGGGTCGTCGGGTGCGGGCGACACGTTCTTGTGTGGGAAAACCTTCTACAATACAAACCTACAATTATAGCTGCGATGAACGCACTACTACATGCACTGCAAATTGCAAAGCCAAACATGGAGTGGCGGCATGGCACTGGCCGTACCCATGCCATATACCGTAGCTGAGAACTATTGGCTTGCACTTTATTATATTGTGGTGAAGTGTGCATTTTACACTGAAGTTCAATTCTGTTGCAGGAAGCCCGCACCCACGGCCCTGAAGTTATGTCCGATCCTGCCCGGCCCTCCAGGGGCCTGCAGCCGCCCGGGTGTCGACTGACGAAGGAAGTCACATCGTACACCTGAAACTCGAACTCTCGCTTCTGACTGCCAGACGGTAACGATGTGTGTACATGCACAACGGACACCTCCAACGAACGCGCGAAGGCACAGCAAAAAATGCACCGAAAATAGGATGGGGAAGTGAGTGTATTTACGATGGGTTCGTTTGCAATTTGGATGCAATAAGGACGCACGCACGCAAGCAAAAGAAGGTAACAAATCAACTTCCTCCGCGTTGTAGATAATCCAGCAATCCGTCTTTGAGTTGTGTCTTTCGACCTCTTCTTTCGTATAATCCTTCATCACTTCCGGCTCGGCAACCGCACGCCGGCACGGTACGCAGTGGCACAGCCTTTACGAGTCAGTACTAGCTTTGGCTGTGCAACACGTATGTAGGTATAAGACTTGTGCGTAGGTTAGAGGCGCTAATGCAATCAACGCGTCGCGACTGATTTATCACGCCAGCGGGTTGCCATGTCAACGCGCCCCACTTGAATTAATTCTCTATCCCGGCCAAGGACGAGCTGGGATTGTACCACATTAGCCGCTTGACGACTTCCTCTCTCTCTCCCGTCTTTGCTAAGCTTGCTAAGCAAGCAACTTTTCTTCCCACAACTCTTCACTTCGCGGATCGTGCGTTGTTGTACACGTGTATGTGTCCGCTGAGAGTATGTAGCCAGAAAGGCTTAGAGGGCTGGGGATGCGGAGCAACAGCTGAAGGGCTTCTCCCTTTCGGGGCTCTCTCTCACTAATGGAAGTCCCTTGCCGTTCGCTGGTTCGCTCCTGCCCCCAAAGGGCCGCAGCAGCCGAAGACCAATAATTTAATCAGAGCGCGCCGCGGCTTCGGCCAGCCGAAAAGTCGGGCGGGGAAAAGTCATTCATATTTGATGGACCGCCGTCCGCCGCCAGCGCCGCTCCCAGACCACCCCCCCCCAACAGCTTGCTTGCTTGCTGACAGGTGCACGTCAGCCCCACCCTCCCCCCCCCCCCTCCCCTTGGCATTCCGCAGTCCACACCAACGCGCCCGGAGGTTGCTAGGCGTACATGTAGGCGACGATGCGAGGGTGATGGTCGTGACGCTAGTGGCATGTGTGTACACACACGGCTAGTATATACCTACAATACACGTGTCCAGTAGAAGCGTCGGTGCGCGCGTTCAGTTGCCACGACGAGACACAATGGCGCAGTGTGGGAACTGTGGACAACAGTGGATGAGGATGAGATGAGCAGCAGTCAAGAGGCCAAGACGAAGCCGAAGGATTCATGAGCAGACGGCGGGTGTGGGCGTGTGCACGTGCTGCTGAAAATTTGAAATCACCGCCAGCTTCACTTCATAAATTCTTTTTTTTAAGTTATCAATTTCTTCAACAGTCTACCAACGCACATCCTTGCCGGCTGTTTGCGCAGTTGGACTAAAAGGCGCTGGGTTCCAAACCACAAGGTGCGGAGTTCAATCCTCACTTCTCAGCGTGGCAAAACTGCGAAAAACAGTAATCCCCTTGGGCAAGGGGCTAACGCACAACGCGGGTCAGGACCGTTCCTCCCGCCTGAAAAGCCCTGATCTGATCGCAGTTCTCCTGATCTGATGCAGTTCTCCTCTGATGTTCTCATTGCAACGATCGGTCTAATAGAAGACAGAGGTAACCTAGGTCCCCCTCTCGCCTGAGACTTCGGTCTCCAATCCTCAAAAAAAAAACAACCGCTCACACCCGTCCGTCCAGACGTCCTTGCCTGCTCCTGTGGCTGCTCGCTTCCTCATTTCTCGTCTTGTCCGTGGCCGGCCAGTCGCCGTCCTGTCCCGCCAAGTCGTTGGAGGCCTGCGTGGCCGCGGCGCTCGACTTCGCCGACCGACTGGCCAGGGCCGGCGGATGGGCGGCCTCCGGGGGCGAGGGGCACAACTGCGACCTCTATCTGCTGATGCGCAACTGCTACGAGCGCATCGCCTGTCCGGCGGCACGCATCTCGGAGGCGTTCGCCACGCGCTACTGGACGCTCACCGGAGGGGGTGAGCGACTTGGAGATCGTGGTGACTGCATGTTTAGAGCTTGGGGTAGCGTGTGGTCTACTGATAGAGAATCGGCCTTCCTGCGCGCACCGCTCTGGGTTCGAATCTTGATGGATGCACTAAAACGAGTATAATAAACTACCAATCGATTTGTCTCGCGATATCGCTGCCTTGGGTTCTTCGGAACTGGCAAATCACTGTATGCTTCTATTGCGCCATCCCCTCAGTCTGCGCATCATGCCCTCCACTTGCGTGCCCATTGCCATTGTTGCTTGCAGGTTCCTCTGAGCCGGTGCTGGCGCACGCGTTCCAGCTGTGGTACATGCAGCTGCGCGACCGCTGCGACGCCTCCAGTCCCCTCAACGCCTGTCTCGTCGAGCACGGCGTCGCCTCCTCGCGCTGCCTCCGACAGCTCGACGTCGCCTCCAGGCGGCGCAACGTCGACGCCCTCCTACGCGACCGATTCCTCAACAGGCGCCGTGCACTGACCAAAGACGTGGTTTTTAGAGTTTTAAATTGAACAGGAAAATGGTTTCATGTCCCATGGCCACTTTAGTAGCGCCAAAGCTACAAGCTACAATGTAGACACTTTCAATTCGTTTTACTGGAAATGGAAGTGGGACGCGAAAGGTTTTCGCTCTCAATGCTGATTGATAACATTGGCTCCACACCCGATCCTCTTAACTGTACATAGGTATTTTTGCTTTCGCAGGTTTACTAGCTAGGTATAAAATTCAAAATTCACTAGCCAACTTCAAAAAGTATAAAAGATTTAGGCAAGACATCACGTCATAGTGCTGAAATTCCATTCTGAATTTGCGTTGCGCTGAACTACAGTAGTAACATTGTAGCTACTGAACACAATCGTCCTGGAAATCTCGTCTGAACAACTGGAACTTGAATAGAAACCTTTTAAAGCAGTGTCAGTGGACGGCTCGAGACTGGAGAACGTGGGCCGGTCGGAGAAGAGGCCGCGCGCCTGCCGGGCTGTGGGACGCGCCCTGGTCGCCTGGCTTCGACACCGCAAGGCCCACTGCAGGGACGTGCCCACCAGGCACCGTGTGCACTACCTACAACTGTACAATCTTCTGTTGTACTGCAGGGACAAACATTTTATTGCATGATACCCAAACAAAAGAGCAGTGAAGCTTCGAGCTGCAACGGTAAAGGCAGGGCATGCATAAATACTGGAAAGTTCGCCACGAATCCTTTTGAATCTGAAAAGTGTAAAGGAGGACTATATAACCATTTTACTGTGCATATGACGACTTTAAGAGCTATTGTGCACACACACCTACATACATAGTAGAACAAGCACAGCATCTAGTGAAAATGGATCCTGTATTTACAGTGTCCGCTACAGCATTGTTTTGCCCAACAACCTGACTATCCCCATGTTTGTACATACATACAGCTGCAACTGTACTTTCATTGTAGTTCCAGCCCACTCGACTGTGAAAGTGTCGACCGTACAAGGAAGGTACAGTATAATAGGCACTGTTCTGTACCAGCTTTTACAAGGGCTGCACACGGCTGCCACCAAAGGTGTCATTGCGACGCGCAGACGGCGCACAAGTTGGAGACGCTCTGCGGCTACCTCTCCTGCTCGGAGGCCTACCTCGAGACGCTCGAGTCGCTGCTTAGACGCAGCGCCGTCGGCGCGCCCCGACCCGCGCTGGCCAAGTGGCTAACCACTGCGCTCACGCTTTTAATTGGGACGGCGGCGGCGCCGCTTTTGTTGCTGCAAAGAAGAAGGCCGCCCTAATTGCTTCGTCGCGCTCTCGTCCCGAACCAAAAAGACGCGTCCTGATTGCGTGACGAAGGCTCCCAGATCTATATGTTCTACTGTCTGTACATGTGTGCGTGCGTGCGTGCACCCCAGGAATACGGCGATTGCTTGTCCGAGGCCTTGGAAGGTGGTTACGCACACCAGATTAACGACTGTGTGCACGCGTTGTAGGTAGATGCTGTACACGGCAATTTGTATGGGCCGAGAGGCAGTCGAGCGGGCGGATCCCGGCCGACTGAGACTCAAGGATCTTCTCTCCTCCCCTCGGCTAAACGAACCCAGAGCGCCGCGCCGACCGGGCGAATTTCCGCCCAATTGATTGGCCATTTAGCGGTCGGCTCAGAGCTTCAGCAGACCGCAGCGCGCTCAATCCCCCGCCTCCTCCTCCCCGCTGGCCCTCGTCCTCGCTCTCTGCATTTCAAATTCTCCGGCGCTGCCATCTTCGACGCCGCGCGAACGAAGCCATCTTCTTCTCGCTCGCACCGGTGTGTGGGGCTGTGGTGTCCGCGACGCACCAAAAGACGCCACGAATTTATTAGCTGGGACGTCGTCAATGGCTGACTCGCGGCGGACGCTGGGCCTGCTGACGCTTTTCTCGATTTCAGTGTGAGTACCCCGGCGACGATGGGAAATATAAATAACTCGCTTTTATTGGCCCTGCCTCCTCCCTCCAAGCCCCATCTCACTTACCTATAGCCGCCCATTCCCATTTCGTGCGCCACGCCTATTACCGGTTGCGTTGCGCAGCCGTTCGATTCCCCGCTGAGACGAGATACTACATGATGAGACCGTCCTACGGTGTACCTCAAACCGACATACAATATGTATGGACTTAACGAATAGTAGAGGACCGGTAGTATAATGAATACATGTGCCGAGCAACGAGTGGAGCTAACCAAGGAAGAACGATGACGCGAGAGTTTGTGCTGGCTTTGGTATTCAGCGCGCTGACGCACCAGAGCGCCTCGAAGACCAAGGAACACGTGAGGCGGATCACGCACCGCCTCAACACCATACTCCACCCGTCCAGATACGACAAGAACTTTAGGCCCGGACACAACTGTGAGATTTTTTGAGTTGTTGAGACACAGTTCGCACGCACGCACGCACGGGCCGGCACGCACGCACGCGCGCACGTTGTACGTACGCACGCACGCACGCACGCACGCACGGACGCACGCACGCACGCACGCACGCACGCACGCACGCACGCACGCTCGCACGCTCGCACGCACGCACGCATGCACGCGCGCTCGCAGGCACACAGGCACGCACGAACGCAAGCACGCACGCACGCGTTTAGCCCACCCGCTCCTCATCGACATCGACATCAGCATGCGCAGCATGGGTCCCATATCCGAGCGAGACATGGTACGAGTATTTAAATATTGTATCAACAATTAGCATATTAAAATGAAATTACATATAACGAGCCCTTAGGAGTTCTCCTTTGACTGCTACTTCCGACAGCGCTGGTTCGACGAACGGCTGAAAATCGACGTTGAGAAACTGGGTGAAAACTTGCCGACCGTGCTGCCCTTGGGTGTGGAGATGCTCAAGGAGATTTGGAAACCGGTATTCTACGATTTACCAACCCACTAGGGCAGCTGTTGCTTGCAGACGGACATGTCTCGTCGTCTCAAACCGAGTGAAAGTACCTTTTTCTGAGGTTGCATCTAAGACTTGGCGGACTATTTGAATTGAAGAAATAGTGTACATTTGAAAGGAAGCATGTTTGTTTCGGTTTGGTACAGTAAAATTGAGTTTGATGGCCGATCAATATATAAAACGTTCACTACGTTGTGATTTGCCCACATGATCTCTACATTGTAATCTGAATTCCATGCATGCTGGACATTCAAGCATGTTGAACGAACTGCTCGTAGTATGTGATTGCCATGATTACCGATTGCCTAGGACACATATTTTCACAACGGTCGGCAATCGTACCTGCACACGTTGACGCGACCCAACATCCTGCTGCGGGTCAACATTTCCGATGGCGAGGTCAAGATCTCTCAAAGGTCTGCGAGAATGTTCTGATAACTACCTGTAGAATGGTCTGCTGACTCAGACTGAATCTCAGCTTGACTCTCCACAGCACCAAAGCCAGCCAGCAAAGAGATGACCAACTGCTTCTGCTACATAATTCACATGAAAAAATTCCGCCGGGTCATGATTTGTTGCAGTAGAACTTGTTGCATTCTTCGAGGCGCGAATCATTCTACCGGGGCTGAAACGCATCGCAGATTCGTTGAAAAATGTGCATTTGACATTAACCAAAGTGATAAAGATAAATGCATAGATCTACCTAATGCCAATTGAGGCTGACGATCAAGGCGCGCTGTCCCATGTTCCTGTCCAAGTTCCCCATGGACACGCAGGCGTGCCCCGTGCTCGTGGGCAGTCTGGGCTACAACCGCGAGGACGTGCTCTACCGACGCAACGAGTTCGGCCTGGAGGCGGGCATGCGCAAGGACCTCTCCCAGTACCGCCTAGAGTACGTCGACTGGGCCGAGAAGAACCTCTCCGACATCAAGGACCCCGCCCAGAGTTCGTGCGCGCGTGCGTGCGTGCGTGCGTGCGTGCGTGCGTGCGCGCGCGCGCGCGTGCGTGCGTGCGTGCGTGCGAGCGAGCGTGCGTGCGAGCGTGCGTGCGTGCGTGCGTGGCCCCCACGTTGTCTCGCAAAGATTGTCTCATTGCAGCGCTGTCGGTGGTGAAGTGCTATTTTGTCCTGCGCCGCGAGCAGGGCTACTACCTGCTGCAGATCTACACGCCCTGCATCCTCATCGTCCTCATGTCATGGGTCTCCTTCTGGATCAACAAGGAGGCCTCGCCCGCCAGAGTCGCCCTGGGTAGGCACCAAATGCCAGTGCCAACAGTGCCAATCTTGTCCAACAGATTTTCAAATGCAATATACTTGTGTCCTCCTCTGCTCTTCTCACCCCCCCCCCCCCATTTGAGCCCCCAGAGAGTACGGCTGTTGGAAGGTAGGGGAGGGGGCTAGGGATGACTGGTGAGAAGTGGCCAAGATTGAAATACAGGGTTAACAGCCGGAACGGCACGCTGTTGGAACACCTTTCATAGATTCGCAGATTCCCGCTGATCCCGAGTGTATGCAATTACAATATGCAATGATGATGCATAAGTTACAACAACAATAAATGCAACTCAACGCAGGCATCATGACGATGCTGTCGATGGCGACGCTGTCGCTGGACTCGACGCGCTCGGACCTGCCGCGCGTCGGCTACCCGACGGCGCTCGACGTCTACATCATGTCCTGCTTCCTCTTCGTCTCCGCCGCCCTCATCGAGTACGCATTCATCAACTTCGTTCACATCCTCTACATACGCAAGACCTTCGAGAGGATGCGCGGACTGCGATCCGCGCAGGCGGTGGGTGTGTGCGTGTTGCTTTTTTACTAAACGGTACTTAAATTTAAAAAAAAATAAAACAATATTAGCGACGGAGGGAGGGCTAAGTGTTTCAATAGACCGGTAGGAAAGGGGGGGGAGGGGCGTAACAGACCGAAAAGAGCCTTTCTGGAGGGATGCTAATTGTGGTGGGAGCTAATTATAAGGTACGATTCCCGTAGTGTGTTCCCCTTCAACACTAATGTTCTGGACATTCTGCACTGAACAATCTGGACGCCAACGCCCTACCCATTTTCATGCTCCACCCTCGCCGCCCGCCCCACTACTCAAGAGCCCTTTACACGCTCCGTACGTACATACATACATTCGGCCAGAGTACATTACATACCAGTAACCTACACATCATGCGGTGTCCAAAATACCAATAGGCAGCGTGCAGTCGTAAAAGTCGCACATGGCAAGCGAGAGAAACTACCAACTGTCTTTTTCGCAGGTCCACTCGATGACCATGTTCGCTGGCGCGATGGGTGGCGCTCGCCGGGAGACGATCTGTCCGCTGACGACTTCAGCCGGCGACGTGGAGACGGCCGACGAGCTCACGGACCAGGTCGACGCCACCTCCGACGCCCCCCAGGAGGAGTTGGACGCGGACGAGACGACCGAGACTGAGCCGAGGCCGGGTCCACGAGAGCAGCAAGCGAACAGTCGGCCGCCACGGCAGAAGAGGAGGCGGGTGGTGCTGAAGGAGCCCAGACGCAAAGCCGCCGCACCTAGCTGGCTGGCCGGCTGTTGCTGGGCGCCCAAGAGAAAGACGGGACAGAACCTGGGCAGACAGCAGTCGGGTGAGTGGCAGAGTTGATTGCGTGCGTGCGTGCCGGTGCGTGCGTGCGTGCGTGCGTGCGTGCGTGCGCGTGTGCGCGTGCGTGCGTGCGTGCGTGCGTGCGTGCGTGCGTGCGTGCGTGCGTGCGTGCGTGCGTGCGTGCGTGCGTGCGTGCGTGCGTGCGTGCGTGCGTGCGTGCCGATGCGTGCGGCTCACCAGTCCAGTCCGCCTGCAGTGCTGCGCCGGGTGGCCGCGCAGGCGGGCCGTGCTCGACGGCGCCTGGTGCTGAACGACGACAACGCCAACGACGTCGTCAACCGCATCGACCACGGCGCCAAGTACTTCTTTCCCGGACTCTTCGTCGCCTTCAACGTCGTGAGTCTGCTCGGGCCGTAGATTAGCTCCAATAGTGCCCCAGCTGGGCTACAGCCAGACTCAAACTCGCCTCAGGGGGTACTATTGGATTTGAGGGAGGGGGTACGGTGGTGCACTGCTGAGGCAAAAGTCTCAGTTTGCAGTGCAGGACATAAACACTGTTTTTCGACAGGATTGTTCTATTTTGCACGTCGCTGAAACATCTATAGTCGTAGTGTACGTAGTATAGAAACGTGTTGTACCTTGTACGGTGTACCTACTGTCTTTGTTGAAGCAGCTAGTACCTGTATATCATAAGGTACAAGGGTATTGTCCCTGTGTGTCAGTGCCCCCTTGTCCAAGGGGGGGGGGGGCACTGCTCGATGAGACGCGGTCAGGCGCAATAGCGATATTTTGGTGCGACGAGTAGTGCGCCGGCCAAAAAGACTGTTATTCAGGTGTACTGGACGGCGTACTTCTACTGGATTCCGGATGAAATTGTTGAGCTGCTGACGGCCGAAGGAATGCTCCACTGAAACGGAATTCATTTTTAGTATTCCGCTGTTATAATGAGATACAGCCAGCAGACAGGGCTGTCAATTCGTGAAACGGACCCTGATGCTCTCGAGCGCAGGGTGTGGGTAGGGTCAAACCGAGCACTATAGGTACATATGCCCCTCACATAATTTTCCCAAGGGATTTTCAGCCTGTCAAATAATTGACTTATTTTCACCCCATCAGCGGATGGGGCCCGAAGTGCTAAACGGACTCAGCCAGCTGCTGACTGCCGCCGAGCGCGAATAACAACCGCGTAGAACAACCGTTGAACCGAGAAAGAGAATGCAAAAGCAGGAAATGTGTCTCGAAAGATCCTGATCGATTTCGATTCGATTTCGATTTATTTTAACGATGACAAACGCCTGACACAGCAATACTGCCGTTAACTGCGAGAGCAGGGCAGATCTGTGCTGCTGCGTCTACTGACACAGCAGAGGCCGCTCTATCATGGTTGAGATTTCAGCCGACAAAAAAGGACTGTCCATCAAGCAGTCTATCGCATGTGTCTCTTTCACTCACATGCTTTTATTCCCCGTCCGTCAGAGAGTCACGAATTACGTTGAAGATATTGCAACGTTTGGATGCATTGTCATCGCACTGTGTGTAAACCAAAGGCGCTTCCGCAAACAAGCACGTCATTAAACATGTTTGTGACGTCTTTTTTATTATAGTGCAGACATTTTTGCACAAAATCAAAGTACCTACATGTATAAGTAGTGTATAACCTTACATGTATAACCTACTATTTTTGTGGCTTTTTTTTCTGTAGAAAAACACTGCACCTTTATATTTGTGGATAAATCTCTCTTAAAACCTGGAATGAGGTCGTCTTGAATCGGTTTGAATTTGAAGTATATCGCGTTTCACAGTTTTGGGACAATCGGACAGGACGACACACACTCACAGATACAGACTACACAACAGAATCGATTACCTATGTACCTACCTAGTACCTACATTGTACATAGGTATATCCGCAATGTATGGGTTGGTCTTAAAGATTCAGAGGTACATACGCAGAGTTCATCCGTCTCAGCCCAGGCGTCTGCTCCTCTGGTGGCACGTTCCACTCAGGATGGTCGTTCGTTGGTCAAGCCGACGGCTTGTTGGTGGTCCCCCCAGCGCGAGGGGCCGACGGATGTGCGGTCGTGGAGAGGGGCGCGACGACGGCGTCAGCGTCTGCTGCGCAGCCCAACGCCGCGAAGAACTGCCGCCGCGTCTCCTTCGACATGAGCAGCAGCGAGTAGGGATTCACGTAGCAGAAAAGGTCCATCGTCACCAGCCTGTCCAACGAGCACGCAACTGACGCGGCTCAGAGGACGGCCACGCGCACTGCAGTAGTCTCCAACCACAGATCGTGTCCCGTTTCGAAGTCGAACAGCCGAAAGAGGAAGCCGACATAGGTCCAGGCGAGCAGCGCCTGCGTCAAGAAGAACGTGAAGCCGCAGACGGTGAGACGGAGCTGCAACCACGACGCTTCAGCTGCAGCGGTCGCATTTCATTGATTTGGTCAAGTCAAGGACTTCTGTCGCGTAGTTCTGCCGCTGCTCGTTCGCGATCGCGCTCCTCCTCTGCTCCCAGTTGTGCTGAAGGATGTGCACGACGGCGACCGCGTAGGCGACGGCCGAGAGGGCGCTGCAGCCGCCCACCAGAGCCGCTAGGCCGACCATTAGCTCTGCCTAGAGTAGTAGACCGAATCAGGGTAGAATCAATGCGAGTCCCCGGACAGACGCGGAGGCTGACACGGACCGGCTTTGAGTGCGTCATGCGCGCTGTGACGTTGTCCGTGGTATAGTAGAACGGCTTCGTGTAGAATGGGACGGGCGCGGTGCACATCGACAGCGCGACCGTCACCAACACCGCTCGCCAGGTATTCGCTCTAGACCAAACCTGCGAGCAAGTACCGCGCACGCAGGCTCGTTGTGGTGGGACGAGTGGCGCCGCTCCAACCCGTTCGTAGCGCGCGGGCGCGACGATGGCGGTGGCGCGGTTGAGGGCCACCAGCAGCACGCCCACGTTCTCGGCCGCCGCCAGGGGCAACTCCACGCAGTTGACGGCGACCGCGAGCCAGTGGGCGTTGGGCAGCACGAACTGGCGCGCGCCCAAGCCCCAGCTGGGCGCGTTGTGCATGGCGTAGCGAGCGAGCGTCGCGGCCACGTCGGCCACGCCCAGACAGGTGGAGAGCAGGAAGAAGGAGCTGCTCAGCTTCGGGTTGGCGCGCTGGCGCACCAGCACCCACAAGAGAAGCGCGTACGTCGGCAGAGACACGACCGTCAACGCCGTCAGGCACAGGTCCAGAGTCGAGAAGCCGCGCAGCACTGCCATGTATGGTGCAGTAGTTGGACTGGCCACGGTGATCACGCTGCTCCACCCGCGTCACCACACTGCTCCTGCGAATGGCACAGTTGGAGTAGGTATACATAGTAGGCATTCGATGCGGTCAAATGAATTCTCCAGAAATACAGAGCATTCAGTAACGAGATGGAAGGAAGCGTATTTACTGAAAGAGTCGACGGCAAATGCCATTAGAAGGCTGTGCACTGCACGCAACGAATACAAATCTGGTTCATGCAAGGCTCCATTAATTAATAGACGTTGATACTGTGTATATGGCTTTGGCTAACCATTTAAAATTAGCACGGCATCCCTACTCTCGGTGCGGTAGTCACGAATGCGGTCACTAGAGTCACGAGTCACGACTGCTGTTGTTTGATTTAGGGCAACGCGAGGTGTTGAATCCCATGAAACCGACTCCCAGGGAAGCGATATTAAAAAAAAAACAACTCCCATGGTGCAAATATTTTTCGAAAGTTACTCCCCACTGGGAAACTACCTTGGAACCACGGTCGGTGAGGCAAAGCGATTGGGTGGGTGCGACTGAAGCAGAGCAAAGTGACGCCAAAAACGACAAAGCTTACTGTATCGCCACCAGCGCACTTTTTGTGCAGCAAGCGTCTCAACTAGAGCTGCAAACCGAAATCGGTACGCAATCAAAAATACCGACATGCATATATTTCTGTGTACATGGAAACCGAAATTACCATTTTTTTGGCATCAAAAAGCACATTTTTTTTTCCGTGCGTTAGCACGGCTAGTTTATACACCTGTACGAGAAACGCGGACAAAATTGAGACTGCGTCCGCGGCTGCGCAATACCTAGACGTCAGAGCGGTGAAAGCTATTTCATTGACTGGCATGTGTAAATGGCGTGATTAGTCCATCGCAGTGGGACAGTGTGGCAGTGCTGGGCCACGCAAATGCGGTCGACACGCAAATATCTGATTAGTGTAGTGGAATTAAACCCACAGCGCCTGTTGCACACTCAGAGGAGACTAACTAAAGGGACGGAGGGCAATCAGACTGTTTCTTTCAGGCCAGGTGTGGGGCTGTGGCGTAGTGCGTAAGGCATTGGACTCCTGACCGTGACCCTGCAATACGCGAAGTTCACTCGAACGCAAATGAACGCACCCGTATGCCGCAGCTGCGCTCGTCTGCGTTGGCGCTGTGCGCGCCGCTTCGTCGCTCAGCCTTAGGTCACCCAGTCAAGACAGCCGGTCTGGTCAAGGAGCCAATCAGCGACGCCCACGCCTGCCCCGCCCCTCCCGCTCGACTGCGCGCCGACCAAGCCAGCCGCCGTCCGGGAGAAGCCTTTTTTTCGAGTGCAGTTCTAGCGGTTTTTCGTAGCGTTTCGTTTTTCCACTGTGCTTTTCGCCGAGTTTCGTCCAGTCGTCTTGCGTCAGTGACGCCTGCTCGGTGTCGGTGGCGCCTGCCGTGCCTCCGTGCACGGCCAGGAAATACAGGCGTCTCCCACCCATTGTAGTATCCACACTGTATTCGTACACACGCGCACACACAGTTACGTAAGGGGGCTTAGGTTCGCTCTGCCTAAGTGCGTCACCAGTGTCGACCGCGTCGCGGCGGCACTCCTCTTCCTAGCGTAGGTGTCGCGGCTGGCGAATCACTCCGACCCTCGTCCGTGCGTCCCGGAAGGAAAGGACCTGCGACCGCCGCTTGAGCTCAGACGCCGTGCTGTAGGCGGACCTCCGCTGCAGTAGCGTAACGGTAGGGTGGTGCAGTTCCGCGTTACCTTTTGCATGGAGCGCCTCGGGCCGTTGGACAAGACGAGCGAGTCGCAGTGATTGTCGGCCGCCAACGGACGAACGGTGACGCGGCCCCAGTCGACGGATAAACCTTTTTGAATTCAGGCACGCTGCCGAGCGCGACGGTGTCGGCCGAGGCTCCACTCTAGGACCCGGGCACCCCGCGCGGCAGAGCGCGCAGCTACAGTCGACGAGGACCACTGCCCCTATCCCAGCGGTCATAAACCGTTGACGGAGAGCCGGCGAGCTCCACTACCCACCCTTTATCCCAGCGGTTCTAAACCGTTGACGGCGAGGCGGCGACCTCCACTGCCCCTATCCCAGCGGTCATAAACCGTTGACGGAGAGCCGGCGAGCTCCACTACCCACCCTTATCCCAGCGGTTCTAAACCGTTGACGGCGAGGCGGCGACCTCCACCACCCGTATCCCAGCGGTCATAAACCGTTGACGGAGAGCCGGCGAGCTCCACAACACACTTTGCCTCTCGGCGACACAGCACACTCTACTCGCGATGAGCGGCAGCGCGGACCAGCGCGCACCGCCCGCGTCGACCACACACAGCGCGTCCAAAGACGCGCCCGCCGCCGACACGAACATGGCAGAATACGTGGACGCCGCGACGCACTGTTTTATCTGTAACGAGGCGTGGACCGACGTCGAGCAGTTGAACCACAAGGAGGGAGTGTCGAAATTGCCTTGCTTGAGCGGCAGACGCTGCGACCGCGAGTGCCACAGCACGTGCCTCCAGCTGGTCAGAAGCGACCCGTTCGCCACCGTGGGCCAGCAGCCGTTCGCCTTCGCGTTCCGATTCGGCATCTGTCGGCAGTGCGTTCCGAGAAAGAACCCGCCCAGACGGCCGTCAGACGACATGCACAAGCTGTACAACTACATTGTGCAGAACAACATCGACGTAGACGGCTTGCTCAAAGACAGCATGAAGCCCGCCGCCGAGCGGCTGCAGGACAAGTACGGCAACAGGCCGGGCAGCCGCACGTACAACCGACAACACGAGCAGGGCGACGCGCAGTCGGCCACCGCAGACGCGCTCGTAGCAGTCACCGACGAGACGGAGAGCCGCAGCCGCGCTGAAACGCCGGCCGAGCACGGCACGAGTAACGAGCTGACGGACGCGGAGAATGTCGACGAGCTCCAGCTGATGCACCTGAATCAGCTCGAGCAGACGCTCGAGCGAGTCGCCGAGCAACTGAACCAGTGCAGGAAAAAGGCCGCCGACCTGCGCGCGTTCCGCGACAGTGTCATGAATGGCGACTACAGCAGCGAGGCCAAAAACGACATCACCAGAGCCATTTTACTCGAGCGACGCAGCACGCTCGCCATGATCGCGCACTGCACGGGCGAGTACAACCAAACCATCAAAGAGTACCAAACGCTGAGTGGAGGACAGCCCCCGCCTCTCGTACTGAGATCGGAGCAGCCGCGGCGCGAGGCGTTCGACCTATTGAACGAGACGGACCCCGCAGTCAGCGTAGACTCCGACGACAACCGCAGAGTCGCGATCGACAGCCAGACCAGTGACGCACACATGCAGCGCGTCGACGACTATCGCGGCGCGTCACAGGCAAACGCGGACGACGCGGCGCCATATCAACAGCAGAGCCGACAGCACGCGAGCGGCGGCGCTCCGCCGCGCAGCGACACCCAGCACAGAGAGCAGAGAGAACGGCACACGAACAGTGACCGTCGACAGGAGAACGACGCCGCGAACGGTGACACAGCCGGAGAGAGACTGCTGAACGCACTGATAGCAGAACGCAACACGCAACTGCAAGTCTTCATGACCGGTTCCGCACTCGCGCTGGCCAGCGTCTCGGACGCGCAGGGCGCCCAGCCGACGGCGTGCATAGATGAACTGGAACGAAGCTCTAAAAGCCGACAGAAATGCGCCAATCTAATCGGACAATTAGACGAAAAAATCGCGCGTGTGCGCGAGGGCATGACACCCAAGAAGTCAACCGCACACAGACAGTCAAGCAGCAGTCGCCTCGCCGTCGCCGTCATGCACGGCCAGCCCACTCAGCGGCAGCAGCAGCAGACGCAGACCGCGACGCACTGCCAGCCGGCCAACCAGCGGCCCGCCGCGCAGACGCAGCCGCCAGCGCCCCCGCCGGGCTCGAGCGACGGTCGGCAGAGACAGGCGCCGGCGCAGCCGACGGGAGACGCATACGCAGCCGCTAGGGGCATGGCATATCAACCGCCACGCGAGTGCCTCACACCGCACCCAGTCGCCCAAGACAGAGCGCAGTACCAAGAGTACAGGCAGCAGGAGCACACGACGCAGGCGCAGCTCACGGAGAACCGACAGTACGCGCCGACTCCGTGCGCCGCGCAGCTGCCGACGCAAATGACGTCGGGCGGCAGAGCCACAGTAAATGGAGACAGCGACACCGCCTCTCCGCAGTCGCAGCTGACAAACTCCCACACGCTGCCCGCCCAGAACGCGCCGCAGCAGCAGATCGTATTAGCGGGCATTCCAAATTTGCAGTTCGCCATGGGAATGCTGCCGCCCTCCGATTTCACCATCCCCCTGAAAGGAACAGAAGGGCCGGAAGGCATACGCGACTACCTGGACCTGCTCGACGCGTACTTCAGTCAGTTCGGCAACGCGACTGACCAACAGAAGCTGATGAAGATGCGGTTGCTGCTGCGAGAAAGAGCAAAGGCGATCTTTGAGCTGTACACCAAAGCAACACCTACCGTGACGTACGAAGAGGCAAAGCGGCTGCTCTTGACCACCTTCGACCCGCAGGGCTCTGAGGAAAGGCAGCAGTCGAAGGTGACGATCGCAAAGTGGGACAGAGCAGACATGGACGCGTGGAGCTTTGCGCTCTCGCAGAAGGCCGCATACCAGGAAGTATATCCACACATGCGGCCCGAGGACATCGAAAAGGCGGTCAGAAACAAAATAAGAGCGACTTGGCTCCAAGACCCTCAGAGACTGCTGCTCGATGAGCTGACCAAAGACAAGCCGTTTGAGACGTTTTGTCACTGGGTCGACAAGTATTACGCTACGAGCACAGGGGGAGGAAATGGCGACGAGGCCACCCAGCAGAATAGAAGTCAGCCGCCACAACTCCAAGCGGCTGGCAACAATCAATTCGGAACAGCCAGCTCCCACAATAGTCGACCCTATAGACCCAGAGGCGCCTTCCAACAATACAACCAGCAGCGACTGTTCAACAACAATCAGTGGCAACAGTTTCAACCACAAAGCCCGCCACCCAGAGGACCACCCCCTCAACACTTCCAGCAGCAGCAATGTGGCGCCCCACCACCAGGCAATCACCCACCTGATGTCCGTCCGTGGGTTGAACAGAGACCGTCGTTCGGCTACAGTCAGCCGCCAGCAGAAGGGCGGCAAGAGAACGGTGCCGTCAACCAGGGGCACGTGACCCAGACCCTCAACTCTTTGCACAGCGCCGTCCGAGACCTACACGGGCTCGGGGGTCCAGGTGCTCAACACGCCATGAACATGATCCAGACGAGAGAAACCAGGCTCGGCGCGACCACCACAGCCGCCTCTGTGCGCGACGACCCCGACGCGATTGAGCCAGCTCCCAACATCCTGGAGGAGCGCCGCCGAGACACCACAAGGCGCGTCGACGTCGGTCAGGTGGAGGACGAAGTGTACCACTCGTCCGGCAGCAGAGGCAAGGAGAACGACATGTCAGAGCGCACCGTAAAGAAGTCGGTATCTTTTGAAGAGCCAGTGCCGCTGAACACAACGCAGAGCACTGCCGACAATTCTTCGACCACAGTCATTCGTCCGTCGCCGACAGGGCTCGTCTCGAACGACAGCAGCGACGAGAACGATAGTCAGCAGCAGAGGGGGTCAGTCGACGGCCACGCGCCGCCGACGCCAGTGAGAAGAGGGCTGCCGACCAACAAAATCAGGCACGAACCGCCTCCTGATGAGAGCCGACCGACGATTACCGTGTGGATCAACCACAAGCTGAAGGTGGACGCCTTGGTCAACTCGGGCGCGTCCGTGCCCATGGCCATGACACTGAGGGCGCTCCAGGTCAAAGCCGACGACACAGAAACTGACGACTCAGTCAGAAATAAAATAGTTGCCTACGCCGCACCAGTCATTCAAGCGGATGGCACGCATATGCACACGTACGGCACGGTCACCATACCGCTGTCGTACCAGAAAGGCGACGGCAACTGGTCGACTATCCACACGAGTGGGCTCGTCGTCCACGACTTGGGCGGCGTCGACGCGGTCATCGGCACCGCCAATTTCGACGCGTTAGGCATACAGCTGAAAATGGGCGAAAAAGTTCTGATCGGCCCGCCCAAGCCGAGACGACAAAACAGGCCCAACCCGCAGAAACGACGACAACTGTATGTCGACCGGCAGAGGGAGATCGCCGTGACGGCGCAGCAGCTGAGACAGAGCGCATCATTGACCCACGAGCAGCGAAAATTGCTAAATGACGTGCGGAAATTTACGGCGCGCGTCCCTTACACGAAGCCCTTACCCGTGAGACGCGCCGATTCAACGCGCCGGCGTCTTGCCTCCGGCGACGTCGAAGCCGAGCGCGCAGCCGTTCCGTCGCGCGACCGCTTCGGCAACTCAGTCGAGCGCATCGGCGCCATTGCAGTGGGAGCCGAATTTGAAAGTGCCCGTCTAAACGGCAACCCCAACTCGAAAGAACAGTGCAGTGTCATTGCGCCACTCAGAAACGGTAGCTGCACGGGCAAGTGGAAACGGAGTGACGACCGACGATCGACATCGCCCCGGTCTCCTTCGGAGCTTGCAGACGACGACCGTCGGCAGGAGAAAAACGCCCGCCGAGCGGTCAACAAAGCGAACGGCACTTTCTCAGCCGCTGTGCACGCGACGCCGGCGACGCCCCCACTTGGCGGCGCCCGCGGTAAATCGATAGCCGCGCGCAGTCGCGGCGCACGCAGCGCAGCCGGAGCGCCTTACGGCCAGACGGCGGCCCTCTCACAAGCGCAGTTCCCCACTCCACCGCGAAACAGAAGCCAGCGGCGCGCCAGCCGCGGCTCGCCTACCAGCGTGTCGCCTCCCATCACAAAGCAGTACGTTACGCGCGGCGCACAGATGTCGGCAGCTACGTCGGACAAGACCGCCACGACGATGGCTGGTCTGGACGCGAAAGTTTCGGAGCTGCTGTATCTCGCCACGAGCGCGCAGCGTGCCGTCGACAAGCGCCTCGACGATTTTGGGCGCAGGCTGAGCGCGGTCGAAACGGCTCGGGCGGAGCGCGTCGGCGCCCACGCGGCCGACCGACCGCCGCCGTCAGTCTGCGAGCAGGCAGCCCGCTTCGACGACTGCCCGTCGATGTGTGGCGGCATCTACCCACAATGTCGCTTGACCACAGGCCCTCTAGTATTGCCTGGCGAAACCTCGACATGCGCGCCAGCAGTGCGCACTAGCGACACGCGCCAGCTCTTTCACGAGGGCGCCGCTGTCAGTACACTGTAGGGCCGTCGGCAGCGCGCCGACAGCTGTTCCGCCGTCTTTCTCAAAAGTTTGGTTTCTTTTTGGTTGCGACTGGACGTTGTCGCAGCTTCTGTCGGCTCCGGCCCGTGTGCAACTTCGTTGGGCGCCTTCGCCCGTGCACTCGATCGTCTTCTCACCTAGGTGTGCGGGTGGCCTAGGCCGAGTACAATGGCCCGTCTTGATTGTATCGCACTGTATGCGCATGCCCGTTACCGGCTGCGCAGCGTCCGTCTCGCGCACGTGCGCGCCTGTGGTTGAAAAAGGACCGCAGGTCTATTGGAGCGGTGGCTGGGAGTAGAGGAGACGCAAACAGAGCACAACAAAAAAAAAATATAAAAAGTCGGCGCGCGATACGAAGACGCAATGAAACTGGTAAAAGCGGGTAGGAGAACATCTGAGGCGAGGACGACCACCGGCAGGCAAGGCTCGTCTGGAGAAAGACCACCGGCAAGGCTTGTCTGGAGAAAGACCAAGGTAGCGCGAGCGAACGCAGCGGCAGCGGTCGGCAAGTGAGTGTGTGCGTGCGTGTTCGTGTGTGTGTGTTCGTAGGTGCGTGCGTGGTGTGCGGCGAGCCGCCTCCCGACCCTTGGGGCGAGCGCCTGGTCGAGCGTGTGGCGAGGACCCTGCTCTGGTGGATGGTTCTTGCAGGTGCCGCGACTCTTCTGCATGCGCAGCATGCCGGAGAAAGACCATGCAATACGCGAAGTTCACTCGAACGCAAATGAACGCACCCGTATGCCGCAGCTGCGCTCGTCTGCGTTGGCGCTGTGCGCGCCGCTTCGTCGCTCAGCCTTAGGTCACCCAGTCAAGACAGCCGGTCTGGTCAAGGAGCCAATCAGCGACGCCCACGCCTGCCCCGCCCCTCCCGCTCGACTGCGCGCCGACCAAGCCAGCCGCCGTCCGGGAGAAGCCTTTTTTTCGAGTGCAGTTCTAGCGGTTTTTCGTAGCGTTTCGTTTTTCCACTGTGCTTTTCGCCGAGTTTCGTCCAGTCGTCTTGCGTCAGTGACGCCTGCTCGGTGTCGGTGGCGCCTGCCGTGCCTCCGTGCACGGCCAGGAAATACAGGCGTCTCCCACCCATTGTAGTATCCACACTGTATTCGTACACACGCGCACACACAGTTACGTAAGGGGGCTTAGGTTCGCTCTGCCTAAGTGCGTCACCAGTGTCGACCGCGTCGCGGCGGCACTCCTCTTCCTAGCGTAGGTGTCGCGGCTGGCGAATCACTCCGACCCTCGTCCGTGCGTCCCGGAAGGAAAGGACCTGCGACCGCCGCTTGAGCTCAGACGCCGTGCTGTAGGCGGACCTCCGCTGCAGTAGCGTAACGGTAGGGTGGTGCAGTTCCGCGTTACCTTTTGCATGGAGCGCCTCGGGCCGTTGGACAAGACGAGCGAGTCGCAGTGATTGTCGGCCGCCAACGGACGAACGGTGACGCGGCCCCAGTCGACGGATAAACCTTTTTGAATTCAGGCACGCTGCCGAGCGCGACGGTGTCGGCCGAGGCTCCACTCTAGGACCCGGGCACCCCACGCGGCAGAGCGCGCAGCTACAGTCGACGAGGACCACTGCCCCTATCCCAGCGGTCATAAACCGTTGACGGAGAGCCGGCGAGCTCCACTACCCACCCTTTATCCCAGCGGTTCTAAACCGTTGACGGCGAGGCGGCGACCTCCACTGCCCCTATCCCAGCGGTCATAAACCGTTGACGGAGAGCCGGCGAGCTCCACTACCCACCCTTTATCCCAGCGGTTCTAAACCGTTGACGGCGAGGCGGCGACCTCCACTGCCCCTATCCCAGCGGTCATAAACCGTTGACGGAGAGCCGGCGAGCTCCACTACCCACCCTTATCCCAGCGGTTCTAAACCGTTGACGGCGAGGCGGCGACCTCCACCACCCGTATCCCAGCGGTCATAAACCGTTGACGGAGAGCCGGCGAGCTCCACAACACACTTTGCCTCTCGGCGACACAGCACACTCTACTCGCGATGAGCGGCAGCGCGGACCAGCGCGCACCGCCCGCGTCGACCACACACAGCGCGTCCAAAGACGCGCCCGCCGCCGACACGAACATGGCAGAATACGTGGACGCCGCGACGCACTGTTTTATCTGTAACGAGGCGTGGACCGACGTCGAGCAGTTGAACCACAAGGAGGGAGTGTCGAAATTGCCTTGCTTGAGCGGCAGACGCTGCGACCGCGAGTGCCACAGCACGTGCCTCCAGCTGGTCAGAAGCGACCCGTTCGCCACCGTGGGCCAGCAGCCGTTCGCCTTCGCGTTCCGATTCGGCATCTGTCGGCAGTGCGTTCCGAGAAAGAACCCGCCCAGACGGCCGTCAGACGACATGCACAAGCTGTACAACTACATTGTGCAGAACAACATCGACGTAGACGGCTTGCTCAAAGACAGCATGAAGCCCGCCGCCGAGCGGCTGCAGGACAAGTACGGCAACAGGCCGGGCAGCCGCACGTACAACCGACAACACGAGCAGGGCGACGCGCAGTCGGCCACCGCAGACGCGCTCGTAGCAGTCACCGACGAGACGGAGAGCCGCAGCCGCGCTGAAACGCCGGCCGAGCACGGCACGAGTAACGAGCTGACGGACGCGGAGAATGTCGACGAGCTCCAGCTGATGCACCTGAATCAGCTCGAGCAGACGCTCGAGCGAGTCGCCGAGCAACTGAACCAGTGCAGGAAAAAGGCCGCCGACCTGCGCGCGTTCCGCGACAGTGTCATGAATGGCGACTACAGCAGCGAGGCCAAAAACGACATCACCAGAGCCATTTTACTCGAGCGACGCAGCACGCTCGCCATGATCGCGCACTGCACGGGCGAGTACAACCAAACCATCAAAGAGTACCAAACGCTGAGTGGAGGACAGCCCCCGCCTCTCGTACTGAGATCGGAGCAGCCGCGGCGCGAGGCGTTCGACCTATTGAACGAGACGGACCCCGCAGTCAGCGTAGACTCCGACGACAACCGCAGAGTCGCGATCGACAGCCAGACCAGTGACGCACACATGCAGCGCGTCGACGACTATCGCGGCGCGTCACAGGCAAACGCGGACGACGCGGCGCCATATCAACAGCAGAGCCGACAGCACGCGAGCGGCGGCGCTCCGCCGCGCAGCGACACCCAGCACAGAGAGCAGAGAGAACGGCACACGAACAGTGACCGTCGACAGGAGAACGACGCCGCGAACGGTGACACAGCCGGAGAGAGACTGCTGAACGCACTGATAGCAGAACGCAACACGCAACTGCAAGTCTTCATGACCGGTTCCGCACTCGCGCTGGCCAGCGTCTCGGACGCGCAGGGCGCCCAGCCGACGGCGTGCATAGATGAACTGGAACGAAGCTCTAAAAGCCGACAGAAATGCGCCAATCTAATCGGACAATTAGACGAAAAAATCGCGCGTGTGCGCGAGGGCATGACACCCAAGAAGTCAACCGCACACAGACAGTCAAGCAGCAGTCGCCTCGCCGTCGCCGTCATGCACGGCCAGCCCACTCAGCGGCAGCAGCAGCAGACGCAGACCGCGACGCACTGCCAGCCGGCCAACCAGCGGCCCGCCGCGCAGACGCAGCCGCCAGCGCCCCCGCCGGGCTCGAGCGACGGTCGGCAGAGACAGGCGCCGGCGCAGCCGACGGGAGACGCATACGCAGCCGCTAGGGGCATGGCATATCAACCGCCACGCGAGTGCCTCACACCGCACCCAGTCGCCCAAGACAGAGCGCAGTACCAAGAGTACAGGCAGCAGGAGCACACGACGCAGGCGCAGCTCACGGAGAACCGACAGTACGCGCCGACTCCGTGCGCCGCGCAGCTGCCGACGCAAATGACGTCGGGCGGCAGAGCCACAGTAAATGGAGACAGCGACACCGCCTCTCCGCAGTCGCAGCTGACAAACTCCCACACGCTGCCCGCCCAGAACGCGCCGCAGCAGCAGATCGTATTAGCGGGCATTCCAAATTTGCAGTTCGCCATGGGAATGCTGCCGCCCTCCGATTTCACCATCCCCCTGAAAGGAACAGAAGGGCCGGAAGGCATACGCGACTACCTGGACCTGCTCGACGCGTACTTCAGTCAGTTCGGCAACGCGACTGACCAACAGAAGCTGATGAAGATGCGGTTGCTGCTGCGAGAAAGAGCAAAGGCGATCTTTGAGCTGTACACCAAAGCAACACCTACCGTGACGTACGAAGAGGCAAAGCGGCTGCTCTTGACCACCTTCGACCCGCAGGGCTCTGAGGAAAGGCAGCAGTCGAAGGTGACGATCGCAAAGTGGGACAGAGCAGACATGGACGCGTGGAGCTTTGCGCTCTCGCAGAAGGCCGCATACCAGGAAGTATATCCACACATGCGGCCCGAGGACATCGAAAAGGCGGTCAGAAACAAAATAAGAGCGACTTGGCTCCAAGACCCTCAGAGACTGCTGCTCGATGAGCTGACCAAAGACAAGCCGTTTGAGACGTTTTGTCACTGGGTCGACAAGTATTACGCTACGAGCACAGGGGGAGGAAATGGCGACGAGGCCACCCAGCAGAATAGAAGTCAGCCGCCACAACTCCAAGCGGCTGGCAACAATCAATTCGGAACAGCCAACTCCCACAATAGTCGACCCTATAGACCCAGAGGCGCCTTCCAACAATACAACCAGCAGCGACTGTTCAACAACAATCAGTGGCAACAGTTTCAACCACAAAGCCCGCCACCCAGAGGACCACCCCCTCAACACTTCCAGCAGCAGCAATGTGGCGCCCCACCACCAGGCAATCACCCACCTGATGTCCGTCCGTGGGTTGAACAGAGACCGTCGTTCGGCTACAGTCAGCCGCCAGCAGAAGGGCGGCAAGAGAACGGTGCCGTCAACCAGGGGCACGTGACCCAGACCCTCAACTCTTTGCACAGCGCCGTCCGAGACCTACACGGGCTCGGGGGTCCAGGTGCTCAACACGCCATGAACATGATCCAGACGAGAGAAACCAGGCTCGGCGCGACCACCACAGCCGCCTCTGTGCGCGACGACCCCGACGCGATTGAGCCAGCTCCCAACATCCTGGAGGAGCGCCGCCGAGACACCACAAGGCGCGTCGACGTCGGTCAGGTGGAGGACGAAGTGTACCACTCGTCCGGCAGCAGAGGCAAGGAGAACGACATGTCAGAGCGCACCGTAAAGAAGTCGGTATCTTTTGAAGAGCCAGTGCCGCTGAACACAACGCAGAGCACTGCCGACAATTCTTCGACCACAGTCATTCGTCCGTCGCCGACAGGGCTCGTCTCGAACGACAGCAGCGACGAGAACGATAGTCAGCAGCAGAGGGGGTCAGTCGACGGCCACGCGCCGCCGACGCCAGTGAGAAGAGGGCTGCCGACCAACAAAATCAGGCACGAACCGCCTCCTGATGAGAGCCGACCGACGATTACCGTGTGGATCAACCACAAGCTGAAGGTGGACGCCTTGGTCGACTCGGGCGCGTCCGTGCCCATGGCCATGACACTGAGGGCGCTCCAGGTCAAAGCCGACGACACAGAAACTGACGACTCAGTCAGAAATAAAATAGTTGCCTACGCCGCACCAGTCATTCAAGCGGATGGCACGCATATGCACACGTACGGCACGGTCACCATACCGCTGTCGTACCAGAAAGGCGACGGCAACTGGTCGACTATCCACACGAGTGGGCTCGTCGTCCACGACTTGGGCGGCGTCGACGCGGTCATCGGCACCGCCAATTTCGACGCGTTAGGCATACAGCTGAAAATGGGCGAAAAAGTTCTGATCGGCCCGCCCAAGCCGAGACGACAAAACAGGCCCAACCCGCAGAAACGACGACAACTGTATGTCGACCGGCAGAGGGAGATCGCCGTGACGGCGCAGCAGCTGAGACAGAGCGCATCATTGACCCACGAGCAGCGAAAATTGCTAAATGACGTGCGGAAATTTACGGCGCGCGTCCCTTACACGAAGCCCTTACCCGTGAGACGCGCCGATTCAACGCGCCGGCGTCTTGCCTCCGGCGACGTCGAAGCCGAGCGCGCAGCCGTTCCGTCGCGCGACCGCTTCGGCAACTCAGTCGAGCGCATCGGCGCCATTGCAGTGGGAGCCGAATTTGAAAGTGCCCGTCTAAACGGCAACCCCAACTCGAAAGAACAGTGCAGTGTCATTGCGCCACTCAGAAACGGTAGCTGCACGGGCAAGTGGAAACGGAGTGACGACCGACGATCGACATCGCCCCGGTCTCCTTCGGAGCTTGCAGACGACGACCGTCGGCAGGAGAAAAACGCCCGCCGAGCGGTCAACAAAGCGAACGGCACTTTCTCAGCCGCTGTGCACGCGACGCCGGCGACGCCCCCACTTGGCGGCGCCCGCGGTAAATCGATAGCCGCGCGCAGTCGCGGCGCACGCAGCGCAGCCGGAGCGCCTTACGGCCAGACGGCGGCCCTCTCACAAGCGCAGTTCCCCACTCCACCGCGAAACAGAAGCCAGCGGCGCGCCAGCCGCGGCTCGCCTACCAGCGTGTCGCCTCCCATCACAAAGCAGTACGTTACGCGCGGCGCACAGATGTCGGCAGCTACGTCGGACAAGACCGCCACGACGATGGCTGGTCTGGACGCGAAAGTTTCGGAGCTGCTGTATCTCGCCACGAGCGCGCAGCGTGCCGTCGACAAGCGCCTCGACGATTTTGGGCGCAGGCTGAGCGCGGTCGAAACGGCTCGGGCGGAGCGCGTCGGCGCCCACGCGGCCGACCGACCGCCGCCGTCAGTCTGCGAGCAGGCAGCCCGCTTCGACGACTGCCCGTCGATGTGTGGCGGCATCTACCCACAATGTCGCTTGACCACAGGCCCTCTAGTATTGCCTGGCGAAACCTCGACATGCGCGCCAGCAGTGCGCACTAGCGACACGCGCCAGCTCTTTCACGAGGGCGCCGCTGTCAGTACACTGTAGGGCCGTCGGCAGCGCGCCGACAGCTGTTCCGCCGTCTTTCTCAAAAGTTTGGTTTCTTTTTGGTTGCGACTGGACGTTGTCGCAGCTTCTGTCGGCTCCGGCCCGTGTGCAACTTCGTTGGGCGCCTTCGCCCGTGCACTCGATCGTCTTCTCACCTAGGTGTGCGGGTGGCCTAGGCCGAGTACAATGGCCCGTCTTGATTGTATCGCACTGTATGCGCATGCCCGTTACCGGCTGCGCAGCGTCCGTCTCGCGCACGTGCGCGCCTGTGGTTGAAAAAGGACCGCAGGTCTATTGGAGCGGTGGCTGGGAGTAGAGGAGACGCAAACAGAGCACAACAAAAAAAAAATATAAAAAGTCGGCGCGCGATACGAAGACGCAATGAAACTGGTAAAAGCGGGTAGGAGAACATCTGAGGCGAGGACGACCACCGGCAGGCAAGGCTCGTCTGGAGAAAGACCACCGGCAAGGCTTGTCTGGAGAAAGACCAAGGTAGCGCGAGCGAACGCAGCGGCAGCGGTCGGCAAGTGAGTGTGTGCGTGCGTGTTCGTGTGTGTGTGTTCGTAGGTGCGTGCGTGGTGTGCGGCGAGCCGCCTCCCGACCCTTGGGGCGAGCGCCTGGTCGAGCGTGTGGCGAGGACCCTGCTCTGGTGGATGGTTCTTGCAGGTGCCGCGACTCTTCTGCATGCGCAGCATGCCGGAGAAAGACCATGCAATACGCGAAGTTCACTCGAACGCAAATGAACGCACCCGTATGCCGCAGCTGCGCTCGTCTGCGTTGGCGCTGTGCGCGCCGCTTCGTCGCTCAGCCTTAGGTCACCCAGTCAAGACAGCCGGTCTGGTCAAGGAGCCAATCAGCGACGCCCACGCCTGCCCCGCCCCTCCCGCTCGACTGCGCGCCGACCAAGCCAGCCGCCGTCCGGGAGAAGCCTTTTTTTCGAGTGCAGTTCTAGCGGTTTTTCGTAGCGTTTCGTTTTTCCACTGTGCTTTTCGCCGAGTTTCGTCCAGTCGTCTTGCGTCAGTGACGCCTGCTCGGTGTCGGTGGCGCCTGCCGTGCCTCCGTGCACGGCCAGGAAATACAGGCGTCTCCCACCCATTGTAGTATCCACACTGTATTCGTACACACGCGCACACACAGTTACGTAAGGGGGCTTAGGTTCGCTCTGCCTAAGTGCGTCACCAGTGTCGACCGCGTCGCGGCGGCACTCCTCTTCCTAGCGTAGGTGTCGCGGCTGGCGAATCACTCCGACCCTCGTCCGTGCGTCCCGGAAGGAAAGGACCTGCGACCGCCGCTTGAGCTCAGACGCCGTGCTGGCGGACCTCCGCTGCAGTAGCGTAACGGTAGGGTGGTGCAGTTCCGCGTACCTTTTGCAGTCGGGGTTCGATTCCTTGCTGGGCAAAACCACAGCAACCCCCTTGGGCAAGGGATCAACCCACAATTGCTCCGGTTTCTGGCTTTACCTTGGCTTCGACCAAAAATCAGTGCCAGGTGCGGCCCACCTGGCTTGTGATTCAGTTTACGGCCATTGTGCTGTGTCGTCAAAATAAAAGGCAATCGAGTTGGATTGGACCAGTCAGATGCATTGTGCATGCTTAGGTACCTATGTAAATTTGTCTCGCAGCCACTGACACGCACTGATCAGCCTATACTTTGCGACAGAGTGTAGCTGATCATTCTTCTTGCAGTGGTCAAAGTTAAAAATAAAAAAAAAAACAAACGAACCGGCTGCACAAGAGGAGAGGCCGCCACAGGCTGTGTACCACTTGGTACACTGTATGCATTTACAGGTGTACCACCGTGGCTCAGTGGTTTAGACGAACGTCTTGGAACTCTCATGCATGCATGTAACAGGGGGGGGGAGGTTGCCACCCCCCAATCGGAAATTTACCCCTTTCCACCCCCCAGCCCTCCCCCCCAGAATTTTTCTGAAGTTTTCCAACTTGTCTACAACTATAGAAAGTTGTGTATTTTTCGTCTTTCAGTGTTTTTTCACCCTAAAACAGCTAAACAACTAAACAACGCTATTTATAGCCTGTTTTAACCCATTTTTGACCATAAAGTGCCTATTAAGGCACTATTTCGGTTCACTTTTTAACCCTCTGACACCCCCTCCCTCTCCCCCCACACACCCCCAGAATGGTCTCCGACCCTCCCTTCCCACTTCGAAAACCCGGTTACATGTATGTTCTCATGGTTGCGGTTCAACTCCTGACACTGCACGTGTGCCACTGAGTTACTATTTCTGGACCACCCTGTACATGCGTGTATGCAAGCGCACGTGGCAGCGTCAGCCACGGGTTTGGGGTTTGGTGTCTATGTCCCTTTGACGGGAGTACCAGCGTCGCTTATCTGCGACTGTGTAATACAGTAGGATCTTAATAGAGAGCTTGTGGCCACTCAGAAAGCGCTGGCACGCGCGTGTGCGCAATGCGCTTCTAATTCAACTGGGGGCGGTGTCAAGCGTCCCCCCTTCCCCACCCTCATACCCAGACGAACGACTTGGTCTAGGTTCGCTGGAAAAACAACAACACATCGCCGCAGTTCAGACTGAGAAGGCGAGACTTGTTTGAAAGCCGGATTGAAGCTGATTGACTGATAATTAATTCAAAGAAAATGGAGTGCAATCAGGTCGATACATGGATTCGAGACAACGAGGCGGACTTCAAGCCGCCAGTCTGCAACAAGTGCATGTGGGTTTCAAAACCGGTTTCTAAAACATTTGTTTTATGTCTATTTTTGTCATTTAATGTCATATTGTTTTAACAGGTTCAACGAACAGCTGACGGTGTTTCTCGTGGGAGGGCCCAACCAGAGAGAGGACTACCATATTGAGGAAGGGGAAGAGGTTGGTTTTTTCGTTTTGAACTCATTTTTTAAATTTTAAATTTCACGAATGATGACGGCCGTGAGCTTCAGTTTTTCTATCAAATCAAAGGAGACATGTGCCTAAAGGTGATCGAGCAGGGCAAACCCAAGGACGTGCACATCAAAGAAGGAGAGGTGAGGAGACAGTTTGATTTGATTCAATTCAAATATATTTATAGAAGTACAAATGCGACACGTTACAGGTACGATATGCGCTTTAAGCTAAAACATTGAGCCCATGTGACTTAGAAGAGGGGGGAGGGCGTCAGTGATCAGATCACTGACGAAGGCTAGACAAATATTTGGTAGGCGGTGAACTGCATCGGTAGAATTTTTCGGTACTTTTCTGTCAAAATAAAGATATTGAAAAGAACACGTGAAACTGGGTGGGTGGGGGTGGGTGCTAGTCTGAAGTCAACCACCCTAGAATTGTCTAGCTTTAAACCCGTTCAAGGTCTTAAAAGTGAATGTTTTGACGCCCCATTCTGCGAGCCTGACTCGCTTACACCAGTGCTGCCTGACCCGGTTACCGTAAACCCTATAATTAGCCCCCCCTATAATTAGCCCCCCCCCTATAATAATACACCCTCCCAAGACCACTTTGAGTTAATAAGCCCCCCCCCCCCTATAATTACGCCCCCTCCCTAAATGAACCATAGTCTAAAAGGCACATGTTTCCATGTCTGGGTGTATGTATGGTCGCGTATGTGTATGTATGTACACGTATGTGCATGTGAGACTGTGTGAGAGTGTGTTAGAGTGTACCAAGGTGTGTGCACAGCGCCTTTTTCCCTTAAAAATCGCCTCCACGCGCCTTTTTGCTCACACATCTTCCCACTCATCGACACTTTCAGTTTATAAGCCCCCCTATAATTAGCCCCCCCCCCTATAATTATACACCCTCCTAGAGCTCGAACGAAAAAATTAGCCCCCCGAGGGGCTAATTATAGGGTTTACGGTACGTTGGAAAGGGGGGGGGGCGTTAATCTTTATTTTCTGGGAACGGAATGCTGCATAGTAGAATGCGTGTGGAATGCGTCTAGGTCTTTCTGCTGCCCGCCAGAGTGCAGCATTCGCCGCAGCGCTTCGCCAACACCGTCGGCCTCGTCATCGAGCGGCGTCGCAACGCCAAGGAACTCGACTGCGTACGGTAGGCGCGCAAATTTGAATTATCGAAACTTTAGTTTAACGAAACAAGAGGTTATTGTATTTCCTACCCTCTATTACCTAGCACTTCAGATACTTTTTCAAGGATAGCGAAGGCACGCTGCAGCCGCTCTATGAGAGATTCTTTCATCTCAACGACATCGTCAAGGACCTCCCGCCACTCATCAAAGGTTCGGTAGCTGCTGCGCTAAACTGTAGTTGCTCGCAAATGCAATTTTTCTTGGGCAATTGAGTGAGTTCTCTTGAGTGCAATTGGCAAAGTGCACAGCAGGGACTACAAAAACGACACCAATTGTTGAGCGCGAGCGCCTTGGGCATTTTTGGGTTCTTTGTGGACAAACAGTTATCGATGAAATCAACAGAGAACCATGAGTAGAAGTTCAGTCGTACATACCATGGCGCCTTCTGCGAATCGAGTTGCATAACTGCTGGGTGGTGCAACTTGCAAACTGAGCGCAGTGCACCTTATAAAAAAGCACTTGCTGCTTCCAAAATCGAAAACAATAGCGGCGAAGCAAATTCGACGCAGTTCTCCACACGTACATAAAACCGCCCATTGGCATTGCTTTCAGCATTTATGGAATCGGACGCGAAGAAGACGGGTCAGCCGACAGGGGACAGTGTCGACCTCTCCAAGCGCGCCTACGATGCGGACAAAACGACGATTTTAATGAAGCCCTTCGCAATAAATGACTGGCTCATCAACAACGCCGAAGCACTGAAGTTGGTGTTGCCCTTGGGACGCCACAAGCAAACCGTCCTTGGCCGTTCGAACACACGACAGACGCGAATATTGAAATTTTAGAAAATCCGCTATCCCACTGTTCGACACGAGCAAATTCAAAACAGCGGTTACAGTATACGGCAGTGGCAGCCACGACGTTGAGAGTGCGACGTCGGAGACGTTTCTGTGGAGCGTGGTCAGCGGCTGCATTTTCGTTAATTACTATTTGTTTTCATTAAATTTACCAAAAAACTATTTGCAACAGGCTGGCGACTGCCAAGTGAAGATTGAAAATCAGAATCAAAGCGTGGTGACCGCCAACAGTTTCTGCAAAGTGGAACCAAACAAGAGGTTGTTTCCGGGCATACCGAACCGTATACCGTAAATTTTACAGTAGTACCCCGGGGTACTCATGTTTCAACTCTCGGCACTATTGGGGGCACTACTGGTAGAAGGTACAATTGGAGAGTTTACGGTATGAATTTTGTATACCTATACAGTGTGCCATGTCTGTAACGGGGGGGGGGTGGTTGGAGGTCCCCCTATTTTTCCAGACCCCCAGAATTTTCATTTTGTCAGAAAGGATAAAAGTGAGTGAATGTTGGTTTTTCAGTGCTTTTCAGTGTCATATGACCATAAAACTGCTAAATAACACCATTTAGAGCTTACTTATACCAATTTTGGACCGAAAAGCAAAAAGTGCCAGGGTAATTAAAAAATGATCGGCTACCCCCACTTTTTGCTCCCCCCAGAATTCGGCCAATAACCCCCCCCCCTTCACTCTTCCAGACCAGGTGCAGGTATGCTCCACCGACAAATCGACAAGTCGCCGTCAAATTAGCGTAGGTACTGTACTACATTACGCAGAAAACTTGACACAACATTCAGGATGACTTTGACCGTGGCCGAGAATCGTTACTGTCTGACACTGCGCATGCCCACACCTCCGCTGCCCAGTTAGAAAATCCCCCGGATATCGACATTAGGTATATACAATGTTAGGTTTCATTAGCGCAGGCTCGCTGAATTGATTTGCATAGCGAACGACAAGGTATTGCTGTAGTTTTCAGCTCTCAGAATACTTGGTGCGGCATATACATGTGGGTAAGTGAATGTAATACCTGCACCAACGGCCGATTTTGGAGTTAACCATTGCGGGAATGAACACTGCCACAGACAATTCCGTCGAACACACACACACACACGCACGCACACGCACGCACGCTCACACACCCGCTCACACACACACACACACACACACACACACACACACACACACACGCACGCACGCACGCTCACACACCCGCACACACACACACACACACACACGCACGCACGCTCACACACCCGCACACACACACACACACACACACGCACGCACGCTCACACACCCGCACACACACACACACACACACACACACACACACACACACACACACACACACACACACACACGCACGCACGGACACGCACGCACGCTCACACACCCGCACACACACACACACACACACACACACACACACACACACACACACACACTGGCACGCACATGCACCATGAACTGAATTCATTAACTACGCTAGGATGGTGTCATTGATCGCGAAAACAGGTTTGTCCCTTCGAAAGAAACCGCCCGAACACAAGCCGCGACTAGTCGCTACTGCACCGTACCGCGCGCGCAAATTCGAATTTCGGGGTCTTAGCGCGAAAGCCACCACGGCACGCGGCAGAGAAAATTCAAATTCGAAATTTCACTTTCGTTAACACTCGCTACTGTGACTGTACGCGGGCGGACATCGATAGTAAAGCGGCGTCGACGAACGAAACGTACACGCGGTGGTCCACGGGCGAGCGCCAGTTTTTTTCCTCAAATTAAATTTCAATTAAAAGAAATATTCAAAACCTCCAGCGCGCGCCCGCATTTCCAAAAAAAATGCCGAATACAAGCCTAGCTGCTGAATAGTATAGGTAACCGTTTCAAGCGGCGACGCGCAAAAGAAAAAGCAAACAAAAAACGGGAAAAAGTACAGCGAGACGAATCCGAACCCAGGGCCGTCGTTTCACTGGGTCTTCGTCTTGAGGAAGGGCACCTTCTCTTGGACGCTGCAACGTTTTTTAGCGCGTGCGTGCGTTTGTGGTAGCGCGTTTGCGTGTTTTCAAAGAGATGTTATCTCGGTGAACATCTTATATTCTGAACATCTCCCCCTGACATACCCTTGAGGGGTATGCTAGAGCCAAACTGTGCGAAGGGGGGGGGGGGTAGGTGCACAGAATAGAAACAAATATGACCAAAATAGCTTCTAGAATAGATACTTTCTTTTCGGACGACTCAAAATAAGGTCTAACTCAAAGAACGATCTATATAGCTGTCGTATAACATGTCGAACACAATAACTCTATTTTATCGTATTTGGAATGATGGGCACCCCCACCCCAGTTACAGGTATGCTTTTGTTATTTAGAGGTTGACAGAGCTTCTGAAAATTCGGGGGCATGGGGGGGGGGCTCGCCAGTTACAGGTATGCATGCTTCCAGGGCCCTGCACTGGAAGGCACCACCACTTCAGCAACACCGCTCCCAGAGCGATTTTTTTTGTGAAAATGGAGTGCACTTTCGCTTCTTTGACTACGCAACACACAGACAGAGCCCCTGAGACAGAAGTGGGCGGCTATCAGTATCACAGAGGGGGGGGGGGCGCACGGCTCAAATGGGTCACACCCGCCGTTGTTGGGTGGGTGTGGGTATCGGGGGGGGGCACCCAATCAGAGACTTGTTAGCCCACAAAAAAGACCGCCAGTCTGTCTGTCTGTCTGTCTGTGCGTGCGCCTCCTCCACCAGTGCGTGCGTGCGTCCGTTCGTGTGTGCGTGCCTCACCGGTCGGTGGCTTGCTTGACGTGCTTGTTGGCCTCGCCCACGTACTTGTCGATCGGCTGCTTGTACACCTCGTAGACCTTGGGCAGAGTGAAGAGCGCGATGAAGCCTGAAATTGGTCAGCCTCAGCCTAGAGTAAGACCTAAAATAATGAGGTCTACGCACCGACGATGAGGAGGGTGGCGCCGCTGAACCACTTGCCGATGTACGTCAGGGCGAAGAGAGAGGAGGCGAACTGAAAAAAAAAACCTGGCATAGGGCGCGTGATGTCGCAACGATTGGTGTAGGCAGAAGTGTGTGTGTGTGTGTGTGTGTGTGTGTGTGTGTGTGTGTGTGTGTGTGTGTGTGTGTGCGCGTGCGTGCGTGCGCCACACTGAAACTGTGGTGGGAGGTCCCCTCACTCACCCTCAATCTGACCTCCCCACCCGCCCCACCACACTCCCTTCTTCAGGATTCTACTCAATTCCTCCAGACTGACTGATGATTGCGGTTTTTGAGCCCTTACGTGCTCCGGACAAACATTGCAAGATCAAGGTGCGCTATTATTTATTGGGCAAAAAGCTGTTTACGCCCCACTTTTTGAAAGATTCCAGTCTGAATGGCGAGCGTGCACTTTTTGTATGGCGAAACTACCCCCTGTCTAAACGCGGTTTACACTCCCCCCAGGTCAGAACTGGGGGGGGGGGGTTGGGGGCTACCCCCCACTATTTTTTCAACACCCCAACACCCCAGAATTTTCCCAAGGGATTTTCACCCCGTATTAGACCCTATTTATACCCATTTTGACCAAAAAGTACCAGTATAACTCAAAAACTAGCCAGCTACCCCCTCTTTAGCTCCAGACAGCCCCCAGAATTCGTCCGTTTACACCCCCCCCCCCAACTCTTCCAGACCCGGTTACAGGTATGCATCAGACCCGTTTACGTGTGTACAAAGAGGTGTACAAAGCGCACCCATGCGGTCTGGGCGACGTCTTCGAAGAGCAGCAGCTTGCGGAGTTTGTTGATGAGCGTCTGCGCGCAGCCCATGCAGGAGTCGACCTGCGCGTGGATGCGCTCCTGCGGCAGACGCACCTCCTTCTCCAGGTAGGGCCTGAATTCCACGGGCTGCGTGGGAACGCACGCACGCACGCACGCACGCACGCACGCACACGCACAAACACACGGACTTGATGGGGTCCTTGAGCTTGCCCGCCTGCTCCTGGCCCTTGACCTTGCCCACGGCCAGCTGGTAGAGCTTGAAGCCGAGCGCGCCCAGCATCGCGAGCAGGCCCGTGTAGGCGGCCAGGGAGACGACGGAGAGCGAGGCGAAGGCCACCAGCACGGCCAGGCCCACGCCGAAGACCAGGCCCGACTTCTTGGGATCGCGCCAGTAGATCAGCTCTTGCACTGCAGGCAAGGAAACAGGTAGCAGAGTCAGTTGAAAGGACAAGAAAAATGAGAGTGCAAGCAACGCACGCCACGCATCACGACCACACATAGACCAGACCGGTACAGAGCTCGCGAGTTGCAGTATCAACCAGTCGGAACAACGCACGCTTGAAAAGTTGTGCACAATGTACGCTCACCCAACAAGTCTATGTACCCACAACACCCACTATGTACCCAAAGCAGCTAGGTACATCTCTACGCGATTCACAGTGCAGTCCTGCTGCAGTCATTCAAGTGAACAGTCAACGAGCGACAACAATTGTGAACTGGACACAAGCCGTGTGCTGGACGCAAGGAACCGTCGAACACAAGTTAGTAGGCTGAAAAGGCTGTAACTATTCAGACAACCTTTCTTTCTCCATGAACAGTCAGTGGTGGAGGCACTGGACGCGTAGCCACTGCTGGCCGTCGTGAGGTCGTCAAGCGTTTGCTCCACCTTGCCCACTGACGAGCCGGCCGTGTCCACCAGAAAGTCACCAGCCTGGTCCAGCTGGCGTCCAAGGGCGTCCGTCGCCTCATTGACTCCGAATCTCTCGTCCATCTTTCCCTTTCGTTTGGGAGTACCCTACCGATGAACAACAACGCTGCTGCGCCGACTGCTGCCTTTCCTAGGGCGCGGGTGTTTTCGTCTGCGCGCAGGAGGTAACGGCTGTCGTCTAGCGGCGCCCAGGGGTTTGCGGAGGGAGTAGGACGGCGACGGGAAAGGGGAAACGACGGCACTCGTCACCGCTGACTGGCTGGCTCGCTCGGACCGCGTTACCGCTCTCGTTCGGTGGGAGAAGGCGCAATGACGACCGCTGCTGCTTCGTGGGACGCGCGAGCGAGCGAGCGACCCAACACTCCACCCAACGCTTCCTATGCAAGTAGGGGCCAGGCCAGCCAGCCAGCCAGTCAGCGAGCGACGACGACGACTGAGTTCCGATGCAAAAGGCGAAGGGCGTTGCGCCACGATGGAAGCGTCGTCAGCTGACGTGGTGACGCGCCGACTGGGCGGCCTGATGCAACAGCCACGACGCATTCCCATCAGGCATACACGCGCAATCAGTCGTCGCAGCGCTTGGGTTCAACGCTCGAATGATGAGTTCATAATACTGACGAGGGCCTGTGGAGGAGCGTAAATCATGCCCGTACCATCCTTTCTCCTGTCCAGCAGCGAGCCAATGCTCTTTGTCAGTTGAAACAGGGCGCAGACGAGAGCCAGCAGCGAAGCGAGCCCAGTGGCGCAGTTGAACAGCTGTCGGACTAGCCAGTGTAGCGCGTTTCCGAGGCCCATGTTTTCCTGCTAGCGGGTCTTGCTTGGTCGACAAGTGAAGTGTTTGACGCTTGTGGACTGGCAAAGTAAACTGAGGACGACGACTGGCAGTGCGACGCCACCACCCACACCTGGGCTTCCACTAAACGCCGCAACTGCAGTTTTAGACAAAGAAACGCGCCTTTCGAGGGGCCTGTTTACGACATGCTCCGTACGAATCGGGCGGCGTACGCTAATGGGCCGACTATGGGGCAGAAGCCAACCGCAGGAAGGAGGGAGGGAGGTCCCAGCCAGTCAACAAGGCTTGGCCTGGCCGGGCTGGGCCGCGGTAATTAGGCGCTGGGCCAAGCCTGGACGCAGACACTACGACGAGAGCAGCGGCGTTGTTGTCCAGCGTGTACGCTCACTACGGCAGAGCTGACCGAATAGGCCGCTGCGTGTGGCGCCCGAGAGTCACAAGGAGCGGAGAGGGCTGGGGGCTCAAGAAGACGCCTTCGGCTCGCCGAGGAAGGAGCGCCGTCGCCAGCTTGGCGCGATCGATTCGCCAATTCCCTTAAGGGGATATGCGAGCATTCCCTTTCGTAGATTGGGTCGATGCCAACAAGCGAGTCCTAGCCGAGCCCGGCGTTCACTTCCTCTCCAGCGAAAAAGGCCCGACTAAGAAAGGGCAAGATTTGGCCGAGAATCGATAACAGTTGGAGTAGGACGCCGACCCGAAGCATGCAGAGAGCACTGCTGCTCTGTTCGTCTTTGGAAGAGACTAATACAAACGGGAAGAGGCGACGGAATCAAGCCAAGACGAATTCGAAAGCAGCTGGACCACACGCAAGCACTTTGCACGAATGCATGCTGTCTAGTACGCACACACATCGATCAATTCAAACGCACACACACGCAGACAGAGCAGTCAACAACAACGAAAACTTTCAGAAACAAACCAACTGCACCATCCAGTCAAAATGCGCTCATGTTCACTCACAAGTTGGGTCCGTCCAGCAGCACTGGAACCAAGGTCCTGGAACGCAATTCGCCGGATTGCTGCACGATGCGATTGTATGGTGTTGGTGAAATCAGTCTACAACCGTACCCTGTCCAGCGGCCTTCTCTTCCAGGGCACCCTTGGTGTAGTCGACGATTTGATCGACAGCCGGCTTGGTCTGTTCCAGCAGCGGAGGCGACGAGGCCTCCTGCTGCACTGGCGGGGCGTAGGCCGCTGGAGGAGGGTGCTCAAAGTCGCCGACTGGCTGGGGCGAATGACCTTGCTGAATGCAACTTGAAAGGTTCGACAGAGAGTGTGCAAAAGCACGCAGGACGTGTCTGGGTGAGGGGGGGGGGTAAATGGCAACTTTGGTTACTATTCTCATAAAGCTCCCCCCCTGTAAATCCTCCCATATTACTGTCTTCAGGAGCACAAGCACAAACAAAAACAGAGGGGGGGGGGGGAGAACACTCTCAGGGAATGGGGCACCAAAACAGCGTGTAACACAGGCGCTTTTTGGTTCAAATCGCGGCATTTCTTTGTTTTTCGGTCATAGAACACGGAAAAGGACGCGAAAACAAGCGAATCCGCCCCCCCCACCCAGCCACTGTCCCTGGCGGGTGCCGTCTCTGATCTTCCCAAGTGGGGGGGGGCTATCTAGGATCAAAACACGAATCTAACAGAGACGGCTTCTCAAATGGCAAGCAAGTTTTGCAACGCCGACTGCAGTTGACAGACCCTCCCCCAAAACCAACCTGCATTCCCAGCAGGTCCTCATCGCGTCCCACCTCCCTCTGTTCGCGCTGCCAGTTGTCGTCTTCGACTAGCGGCTGCTGTTGTTGCTGCTGCGTGCCGATGGTGAGGGGTCCCTGACGGCGCTCGCACAGTCCCTCCTCCTCGGCGTAGGGCTCGAGCTGCGAGGCGCGGTCCAGGAGCTCGGCGGAGCCGCTGCTCGGCACCCCTCCCGCCTCGGCACCCACCGCGCCCGCAGAGGGCTCCGAGCCCAGCTCCGGCACGACGTCGTTGCCGCTGTCCGCGTCTGCGTAGGAGAGAGAGAGACAAACTAAGGATGGGCGCCTGCACGCGCGCACCGTTCGACACGCCTGGGAACCCCCTGCCCAAGCCCGTTAGTTTAGCAGCTAGCTAGGCTTGCCCCACAAAAAGGGAAGTGAGTCACACACAGACCAAAGGTAAAGGCCGATTTACAGCCGCCGGACCCGGACCCGGTCACGGACTCGGACCCGGCCCCGGACTCGGACACGGAGTCCGTCGGTCAAAAGGCGCGTTTACAGCTGCCGGACTATCCGGCGGTCTTTTTTTTAGAAATGCGCGTCTACACCCTCTTTTGAACGGGTACTTTTGTCGGTACGGTAGAAAACAATTCGAAACAAGCGTCGGCGCGACGACCGGCCAGCTCAACAGCGCCAATTCAGAGCTCAGCGAAAGCACAATTATGAAAGAAGAACAAAAATTACGTTCAATTCTAGCTCTCCCGCCCGGCAGCAGCGGCAAGAAACTTCCAAGTGCGCTGTCAGAAACTTCCAAGTGCGCTTTAAGAAACTTCCAAGTACCAAAACTTGCGCAATATCTGTACTCGGAAGGCGTTTCCGCCAGATTCAAAAAAAGACCGCGGACTAGTCCGCGGACTTTATTGAAAGTTGGTCAACTCGAGTCCGGCGGATAGTCCGGCGGACTATCCGGCGGCTGTAAATCGAAAGACCGGGTCCGCGAGCGGGTCCGGCGGATAGTCCGGCGGACTATCCGGCGGCTGTAAATCGGGCTTAAGCTGCACTGCAACAGATTTCGTTCCGTCAATGTTGATCAATGTTGAAGTAACTGCGAATTCAAGTGGGAATACTTTTAGGGAACTGCGTCTGTAATGCTCTCAGTAACATTTGAGACTGGCATATGTGAAGTGGAACGAACTGTTGCTCTGAGTCATAACACAACCTTACTGCGTTTTCGATCTGTGGGGAGGGGGGGGGGGTCCGTCACCATCTTGGGGGGCGGGCAAGGCATTGGTAGAGGGGTTCGAAAAAACGGGGGGGAGAGAATCGCGCCCAAGATTAGCAGTATGACCACCAACCCTTCCAGGTTCTCCATCCTATCCCCCCATAACATACTCCATGTGCAGGTCCCAACACCCGCAACCTACTAGGCGAGATGTCTCCGGACTTGGGCTCCGGCTCCGGCATGTACGCCTCCTGGATGGGTCGTCCGCCCTCGGTGAGGAAGTCGTCCATTCTGCCCAGGATCTGCTCGGCCTTTGGCGGGATCGCGGGCTGCTTGGGCTCGGCCAGCTGTTGCTGCTGCGGTTCCATCATGAAGTCGTCGTCCTTGGCGTCCATGCCACCGCTCTGCTTGACGGGCTCCGGCTCTTGCGCTACAAAGTCTTGGCGTTAGTAAATGACCAGCGTAACTGGCTAGAACCGTCGTCGTCTGCAGGGCCCAACTGAGCGCGCGCGAGAAGACGGAATAGTCAGAGGGGAGAAGAAAACAACTTTACGGCGGAAACGCAGCGCGCGAGCAACGCACGTGGAGGCACCCCCCCCCCCCCCCCCGCCCCGCCCCCATCTCACAGCGGCAGACGAGGCGTTCCTACGGCCAACGAACGAGAGGAGACACCTTATGGCGGCTCGCCGAACGAACGACCCCGTATAAAGTGAGCAAATGCGCTCTAGGCGCAAACACACGCACGCACGCACGCACACACACACACACACACGCGCGCGCGCGCACACACACACGCGCGCGCGCGCGCGCGCGCACACACACACACACACACACACACACACACACACACACACGACGAGACGATGACGAACTGCCAACACGCGCACGTTGCGATGCGCTGCGTTTGACTAAAACCCCAGAAAAAGTAACAACCAGGGTTGCACAGTTTAAAAAAAAAGTTTAAAAAAAAAAATTTTGTTTTTTAAAGTTGGATTTTTTTGAAATTAAACAAAAAAATTTCTCTGTTTTTGGGTAAAATTTAGCTTTTGAGTGGCAAAAAGGCATTTAAATGGTGTTTAGATGGTACACTTAGTAGTTATTCATGTATAAACTTGCTTATTAGCACCAAAACCAAGCTCTTTTGGGGTTCCCAACTGGTTCCCAACATAGTGCGATACCGTACACGACCATTTAGAGGCAGCGGCTTTGTCACCATTTGACTAAAACGATGCTAAATATGCTTCTAAAGGCTTTAGGGAAGCACTAGTACTTGTGTTTGACACTCTAATAGGCTAAAAGTATCTTATAGTACAGGTATTTGGCACCAATGATGGCTCCTAAGTCAATTTAAATTTTTTTAGTTAAAAAAAACTTGAAACTTTTTTTATGCAACCCTGGTGACAACGTCTGTAAAACTGTAGCACCGACGTAGGCTATGTACGTACCATCTACGTATGGACAGCCAAATGCGTTGAACGAAACAAAGCAACATGTTTCGTTGGCATGAGCAATTCTAAATGGCAACGTAAGAGAATTCGACCTGATATTCTCATAACAGTGCGTTCAACGACGCGTTGCACAGCAGAACTGAGCAGGCGAACAAGGGGATGTCAAAAAAGGCGGTCAGGCGAAATCGTATGCAGCAGCAATGCGCGTGCACAGTCACACAGACAGACAGACACCCGCGCAAAACAACAAGAGGGTGAATCACGCGCAGAGCAGTGAGCCAGCAGCACACTTGCTTGAAGCCACACGAAAGCGTCTACTGTGCGTGGCGGATAGCAGCTAGCCACAACTGGCCTAGCGGAACGAACGGCCGCTGTAGAACAGAGGCTAGGATTGTTTGCTCACCGCTCACAACACGACACGACAGGGGCATTCGCCTAGCGTATGCAATTCCAGAATCAAATTCTTGCACAAAAGGCCACTTTGAAGTCAGTGTTTAACGAAGTGAAATTTCGTTTGACGTATTTCACAAAATAACTTTCCAAAAATGCCTAAAATGCATCGCAAGCTCACGTCGGCATAACCAAATAGTGATGAAAGCATCAGGATCCATTTCCGCTCAAACCTGTATAACCCGGTCAAGCCGAATTTAAGAAGGGGGGATGGCCTTTTGAGAAGCGGGGGGATGCGTACTGGCTGGACCCAAGAATGCCCAGGGAAATGGGGAGGGGATGGAGTGCTCAGAACTGACCAAAATAGCATCCAAAATGACGTCTAAAGTGCCAAAATAGTGCTAAAAAATAGGGGGGGGGAGGGTTGATTTCCGACTGGGGGTCAGGAGTTACAGGTAGGCCTCCGCTAAAAGAAAGCAACCAGGCTAAATTCACTTGTGAAGTGTGACTGAAAATAGTTCAAAATTCTAATCTTGAGCATGCAATGCCAAGACTTCCTACTGTGGCCAACAGACCAATGGCTACCTACATAAGCCAACAGTTGCGTGAAATGTAACAGAGAATTTCGCAACTTTTCGCTCGCAATGTGATCCTTGGCGGGTAAAGCTCATAGCAATGCAAGTTCTTGTCAAGCTAGGAAGCGATTTCCAGTCGCACCCTCTAACCTGCACTTGCATTTCAGTGTCATTCACTCACTCACTCGGGTGCAACACAACAAATAAGAAAGTTAACAGACACGTACGCGATGCGTGTGAGCCGCCGCCCAGAAAATCCTCCAGACTGGCGAGTGCGCCTTGGTCGGTGTCAGAAGCCTTGACTGGAGACTGAAAATGAAACAATTGGACCGCATATTTGTACTACCCATAGGTTCGGCTAGGGGAGGGGGGATCCAGAAATTTGTTTCAGAGGTAGGGGAGGAATTGCAGAAGGGGAAACCCTGTTAAAATTTGGGAATGCTGGCCCGATCCCTGGATCCGCCAGTGGTTAAACCCACACTGGCCATGGTCGACTCACTTTTTTAGGGCAGACACCCCACCCACCCCCCTCCTCCTAGCGAGTGCCAACCCAAAATATTCCCGGGACCCCCACCCTTCTCCAGATTGATAATACAGCGTGTTTTGTGTCCATTTTAGTGTTTCAGCTCTGAGAAACACCAAAATGACGCTAATTCGAGTTCGACCCATTCGGACTACAAAGTACCTATTCTCGCGCAATTGCTGTGCAACAATTTTACAGTCTAGCCATCCCCCTTCCAAAACTTCTCACTCCCGGGCTTTTGTCTGGGTAGGCTTTAGACCCCCCCAGCTTCCAGACCCAATCAGTACCTCTAGTCATGCCTGCAACTGGGGGGTTGGGGGCCTGCATAATTTTTCAACCCCCCCCCCCAACCCCCCAGAATTGTCCCAAAGGATTTTCACTCGGTCTAAAACGATAAGTGTGAGTAAATGTTGGTGTATTTCAGTGCTTTTCAGTGTTATATGATCATAAAACAGCTAAATAACACTGTTTAGAACCTATTTATACCCACTTTTGACCAAAAAGTACCAGTATAACTCAAAAAATGGCCAGCTACCTCCCCCCGAAGAATTCGGCCATTCACTCCCCCCCCCCACTCTTCCAGACCCGGTACAGGTATGCCTCTAGTAGGTCTGTCGCAAACATAGGTGGGCACGGTCCCAAGAACAGCCCGTGCAGCACTAATGGTGCTGCAAAATCCCCCTACCCACCCTCTTCTACAATTTTACCTTTTTCCACAAACATCTTTACATAATGCACTGCAAATCTTTTGTTGGGCACTTTTGGGTCACAGCATAGCCCACAAGTTGCAACGAGCTGCTGACTATGTCGAGTGTCAACAGTGGGATTTTCAAAGATAGACATTCGTTGTAAGAAAATAAAGCAGTACATAATGTGTAGATGTTAATAAACTGCCAACAGCATCATCAGACATTCCAACTGCTAATAAAATGATGGTACTTATTGCACCCAAATCAAGAAAAATGAATTTACGGTATGTAATGTATTTAGCGACTTTCTATCAGAAGCAATTGTGCATGCAGATGATTGCTCAGACAAAAAATGGAAAGCCAGTGAACTTTTGCATAACACCTATTTTTTTAATATTGAGCTATTTAGCTACTTTTAGCTATTTAGCTACTGGTCGTACTTTTACAGTAAGCAGGGCAGCTGGCAAAATGGCACGCTCATTACCAGTGGGATGAGCAGAAGCTGAGTGCAGTTTCTCCAAACTCAGAATTCAAAGAATGACATGTGCAGCCCCTGACTGAGCCAACTACTGACTCCTGCTTAGCCAATCTAGAAGACATCGCAAATCAGAATTTAAAAAAAATGGGCCACACACAAATTAGAGATGTTGATGCTGAACATGCTCTATAATGGCTGCTGCATTGACAACACTTTGGAGCGCGAAAACTGAAAGATGAACTGTCAAGTACTTGAGAAGAAACCGTTTTTGTGTGTGTTGTGTCAGTAGCACACACACACAAAATTTGGACAACTTCTGTGAATTCCACCAGCAGCAGTTCAGTCTCTGCACTCAATTCGAGCTGCAAAATCTGTCAGTCCCATACCAAAAGTGAACTGTAAATTGAGCTGCGAAATCCCACAGTTGGTTCTAACCTGTGGTGCCTTGAGCAGCGAAATACCCACGGAACGCGACTTGACGCTTCACACTGCGAAATCCTCCACCCAGACGCGATCCACAGCGCTTCGCGCTGCGAAATCCCTCAACAACTAAACCCGCAGCCCTTCGCACTGCGAAATCCCTCAACCAACCCCATGCGATATGCGAAATCCCTCCCAGTTTTAGCCCGTGCATGCACGGTCCAGCACGGGCTGTGCCCACCTATGGTCGCAAATGGCTCAATTGAACAGTTGAATCGCACACTGCCGCACTGTGCAGTATCGCATGTGTGATGGTACATTTCACATGACCATGCACCAGCCCCTCCTCACCAGGTCCTTGGGCGTGGCGCTGTGCCTGGGCGACTGATCGAAGGGCTCCTGGGGGGCGCTTCGGCCGCTCTCGAGCTGCTGCTCCAGCTCGAGGGGGATCTTGACGTCGACCGGGACGATGTTGAGCAGGTCCACCGGTTTCTCGAGCTTCTCGAACTCGTTCGAGCCGTCGTCGCTCTCGCTGTCGCCGCGAGCCGTCTTGGGATCCGTCGTCTGAAGTGGGCATGCACGCACTGTAACCGGGTTAATTCACGGCTTGGGGGGGGGGGGTTAGTGGCCCTTCAAGGGGGGGGGGGGGCACCTGGGCCAAATGTGTCCGGAGATGTTTACAATGCAAATTCTCCATGCAAACTCGAGTCTTTGGACTTTTTGGGCGAAAATGAGGTCTAAGCGTTATTTATCTATGTTATAGTAAAATACACACTGAGAAGTACGCAAACGACTAGCTTCTATCATTTTTGGCAGCTTGGGGGCAATTCCACCTTCCCCCAGGTACAGGTATTGGGTTTCAAGGTACAGCTCCTTTTGCCTCTCCTCCCTCCCTGCATACAACTCTGAACAGAATTCAAACCCAGCTGCCCTTGCAAAAAGAGTTCCACCCCAAAGGGACTCCTTTCGGTCTAAGTAGTCAGTCAGTCAATACGTTCACTTCGCTTCCAAGGCCGACTAATCTACTGAGTGGTTGTCAGCCTCCAGCCCCAGAGAGCTTCCCTCACCAGATCGTCAAGCAATTCCCTGACCATCTCCCGGGAGGCCACTGTGAGGTGCGGGTCCGCCGGCGGCTGTTCTCCAGGCGAAGGCAACTGTGCCGAGTGCTGTGGCTCGGGCTGCTGCTGGTCCATGGTGAGTCAAGCAAGAGACGTCGGTAGGTGCCCAAGAACAGAAGACGACAGACAGTCACTGTCAACAGACAGTGATTGTGTCGCAAAACCCAAAGTGGTATTGTCAAACTCCGCGAAGAGAGAGGGTTAAGCAATTGCTGGTTGAGCAAATGGAAAACAACTGCGCCTCGCATGAGAGCCAGGATAGTGTCTCAGTATAGAGGTCGGATAGTTCAACCTACCAAAAACGACAGAGCAGAATAGACTACGCAGCAAAAAATCGACAAAAATCGAGCTAAGAAGGGTGCCTGGCACTGCTCCAGTGCCGGATGACCATTTTGTCAACAATGCAAGCAAGCTCACCATGCGAAGGTAGTCAAGCATGAGATAGAGAACACACGAGAGTCCTGTATGTGGTCTTGCTACACGCGAGTGCTGCTACAATCTCTCTTCCATGTAAACAGATTAGTGCGACTTCCCATAAGGGAGCAGTGAAGGTGCACCTGGTGTGCAAATATGCAGCAAAAAATAAATGACAGCTGTTCTAGATGCTGGGCATGTTGCACAGTTTTTAGATTAGCAATAATGGAGCTCAAGGTCTTCCAAATTCAGATAGAAATCAGCGCATGCCTAAAAAATATAAAAAAAAACTACTTTGAAAAAGAAAACTCAAAACTACCTGCAACTAAAAACTAAAGTAAATTCAAAAACGGACAGTATCAAGCACACATCACTGCTTCTCTGTGCTGTCCCTAGACTACCAGCACATGCGTTTCTGAAGGTCCACTTTGGCTAGTCGCTGGCCAGCCTGCTACGCTAGGCAAGCTGATTACTGAGGCTTAATAAAGGGAATACGTCTTAGAGCGAGTGTGCAGCAACGCAGGCACCCCCCAACCACCAACCAAGCCACGTCCGTAGTTGGCTGCTGCTCGCATTATCTAAGCAAGGGAATTAAGGACCTTGGCCAGTGCAGTGAAATGAGCATCGCTGCTGCCACGCTTGTGTGTGTGTGTCAACGACGAAAGCTCAAGGGAAGGAAACGCCCTTGCCTCCTGGGTAGAAACACACGCACACATGCCGGTGCATACACAGAGACCGTGAAGCAAATCAATACCCTTTCGTCTGGCCAGACAGAGCAAGGGCCAAAAGGCTCGCCTGACTGCCACTACTCATTGACAAGCAGTGAAGACGGTTGTGTACATGCATGGAATGATTGGTGAAGAAGCCCGAAAAGGAGTGGAATTTTCTGTTCTGAAATCGAACAGGGGAAAACCATGAGGTCTCGATGTTACGAGCGAGCAAAAGGAAACTCATCTCGACTCCCATCTGCACTGACATTGATTAACATCGCATTTTAGAGAATTTTGAGCCAATTTTCTTTATAAAAAGAAACCATTTAGCGTGCTGCGCTGTCAGCTTCAGATTAAAAGTACGTAAAACATTGAAATCCAGATCAAATTTCGGTCACTGTTAAGCGAAATGTACCAATTTTTAACTGGCATTGTGAAGTCTACCACGATTTTCGCATCTACCCACACCCATTCCCCCATTAAAAATTAGGCGATCTGCTGCACGCACACGCCACCCCCCCCCCCCCCATAGGTGGGCTCAGGGGGGGTCTTGGTTGGGTTCAGCCCCCCCTGGCCATCGCCATCCCAGATGACTTGCGGGAAACCCTCCCTCAATATTAAAAAAAATGGGTAAAGATGCGTTTTGTTTTATTTTCAGCATAATGTGACCTAAAAACGCTTAAAAAGTGCTATTTAGGCGTTGTTTCAACACATTTTGGCCCAAAAAGCACCGATTTACGCGCTATTTTGGTGCAAAATCTTCTACTTCAACCACCCCCCCCTCCAAAATTTCCGATCCCAGTGGGATAATGGGAGACCCTCTCCTTCGAAACACCCAGAGACCCCCGTGGCCATTGGACAAATCCACCTTCACCTATGCCCCCCACCTTCACCCAATTTCACTGGGTACCTACACACCGCCAACTACTACCATCCATGGCACGCACGTATGAAATGAACTCTAGAATATTTCTGCTTATTCTTGTCCATGTCGCAATAAAAAAAAAACATTTTTTTTTGAACCAAAATACTAAAAAAAGAAAATTGACTTAGGAGCCATAATTGGTGCAATACCTGTACTATGAGACACGTTCAGCATATTAGACATACGTGGGCTCAGGGGGGGGGGGGGTGTAGGGGGGAGGGGTTTCACCCTCCCCTGGACATAGCCATCCCGCTTTTTTGCGGGAGGAACCCCCCCCCCCCCCACTGGCCATGCCATCACCATCCCGGATAAGTTGCGGGAAACCCTCTCTCACGACTGAAAAATTGGGTGAATATGCGTGTTTTTGTGTCCTTTTTCATTGTAGTGTGACCCAAAACGCTTAAGAAGTGCTATTTAGGCGTTGTTTTGGCACATTTTGGACCAAAAAGCACCGATTTACGCGCTATTTTGGTGCAAAATCTTCCACTTCGACAACCCCTCCTCCAAAATTTCCGATCCCGGACATTTTACCCGGGATGGCTCTAGACCCCCCCCCCCCCCGAAACCCCCCGCCACCCCCCCCCCCCGGGCTTTTGGACCAATCTACACGTATGATATTTGAGTGTCAAACCAGGGTTGCACAATTTAAAAAAAAGTTGTTTTTAATTAAAAAAATTCTGTTTTTGGGTAAAATTTAGCTTTTGAGTGGCAAAAAGGCATTCAAATGTGTTTAGATGCTACAATTAGTAGTTATTCATGCATAAACTTGCTTATTAGCACCAAAACCAAGCTCTTTTTGGGGTTCCCAACATAGTGCGATACTGTACACAACCATTTAGAGGCAGCGGCTTTGTCACCATTTGACTAAAACGATGCTAAATACGCTTCTAAAGGCTTTAGGGAAGCAATAGTACTTGTGTTTGACACTCTAATAGGCTAAAAGTATCTTATAGTACAGGTATTTGGCACCAATGATGGCTCCTCCTGTCAATAAAAAAAAAATTTTTTTTTAAATTAAATTTTTTTTTTTAATGCAACCCTGTGTCAAACACAACTAATAGTGCTTCCCCAAAGCGTTTAGAAGCGTATTTAGCAAAGCTTTAGTCAAATGATGTACGGTATATCACACTATGTTGGGAACCCCAAAAAGAGCTTGGTGTTGGTGCTAATAAGCAAGTTTATGCATGATTAACTACTAATTGTAGCATCTAAGCACCATTTAAACGACTTTTCACCATTGAGAAGCTATATTTTACCCAAAAACAAAGAATTTTTTTAGTAATTGAAAAATCCAACTTTTTTTTAATATTTTGTTTTAAATTGTGCAGCCCTGTTTTTGTCCACAAAAAGTTTTACACAAAGTGAGCAGCAATATTTGTGCAGCGTTGCTTTCATCTGTCTTTCTCCTTCACTTTGCAGAATAGAATTGCAGACTTCACTTTCATGAACCATAATTGAAACAATTCTAAGTCGAAAAAAACAACCCGCCAACAGTGCCATTTGCACAAGTAGTCCACTTGTGCAGATCAAACACGTTCAACGCGATTTGTAACCTAGAGTTTGCTGTGAACTGTTTGACGGCAGCACTATAAGAAAAAGTTTTGCCCATTTCCTCTCAAGTCAAACACTCAAGCCAAACTAGATGACATTGACATAATAGATAAAGAACAAAAAACAGAAAACACGACACGCCGATTTATTATTACAGCTCACACCACACACAACTTGAGCAGTAACAACGCGCTGTTGTGACTCAATTTCAGGCGTTGACTAAAACACACACCTAACACACCCAACACACCCAACACACCTGAAGGCTTCGACTTAGGTTTAGGCTTTCGCTTAGGCTTAGGCTTCGCTTAGGCTTAGGCTTAGGCTTTCGCTTAGGCTTAGGCTTCACCTAGGCTTCGCTTAGGCTTAGGCTTAGGCTTTCGCTTAGGCATTGCTTAGGCTTAGGCTGTTTTTGCTTAGGCTTAGGCTTAGGCTTTTGCTTAGGCTTCACCTACGCTTAGGCTTAGGCTTTCGCTTAGGCTTAGGCTTCGCTTAGGCTTCGCTTAGGCTTAGGCTTAGGCTTTCGCTTAGGCTTAGGGTTAGGCTTAGGCTATAAATTCGCACTAGGTGTGTTGGGTGTGTTGGGTGTGTTAGGTGTGTGTTTTATGTAACGCCTCAATTTCATTTCAACAACTGCTAGCTTTACTAATCACGCTGTCAGTTTCACCTATTCATGTTATACTATTTTTCCGTTATTCAAATCATACGGTAAAAAAATGACGGGATGTCTAAAAGAGAGGAGCAGGGTAGCTTCGGAGGGCAAGGAAGCAAAAAAGGATGGATCAGCCATTAGGATGGTTTAGGTCTTAGGCTTTGGCTTAGGCTTAGGCTTACGTTTGAGTATAAACGCACGACCGCACGCGCCCGCGCCCGTGTACGCACGCTCACACGCACTCCCGCACGCGCGCACGCACGCACGCACGCACGCACGCAAGCACGCGAGCACATACGCACGCTGAGTTTTCCCTATCCATTCTCATACAGTCGCTGCCCAAGATGGCGTTCTTCCAAATGCCTTTGGCCAAGTATACGGCTCTAGACAGGAAGGTGTCATAGAGATGGGTATGCTATATGGGCCATTGATGGCCTCTTAGCCTTGCCCCTAATTCAATAAAAGCCATCCTATGTTTTCGTTTGCCTACCCTCCCGAAGCCCACTGCTCTTCCCTTTTAGACATCGTGTACTGTATGTCTGAATAACGAAAAATTGGTATAGCATAAATAGGTGAAAGTGACAGCATGGTTAGTAAAAAGCCTCAACCACTCACACAAAATCGGTGGGGGGGGGGAAGGGAGCCAATGGGGGAGGCAGAGGCACCAGCTTCGGGGCGGGCGATAGACAATACCCCACAGCGGATATACCACAGCCCATGTCCACTGCCAAGCTTGCATTCGCTATAAGACCCCAATAATTTGAATTCGACTACGTTTGACATGCCCAATAAAAGCGATGTAACAACGACTGAGCAGTCAGTACGATACGGAAGTTTAGAATTGTTTCCTTGGTAAGTGAGGTGAAAGTTGCCGTAGTTTGGCGGAAAAGTTGGTCAGACATACCGAACCCATGACACCACCAAGTGGACGTCGCATGCGCTTATCTTAATCGCACAAGTACGCAGCGTACGATGGCTGGCAATCTGTAAAGTCGCTTTTATAATTTGCTGGCCTTGAACTGGCGTTTTTGGAAGAAGCAGCCGCCTTGTGAACGCACCAAGGCAAACGCGCCATCCGGTTTAAACGATGTGGTGCGAGGCGGTTTTTTCGTTGAGCCACACAAACGGCATGGTACATTATATGCTCCTTTATATTGCAAATTTTTCCTTAATGCAATATCAACGCAATGAGACACTTCTGCTAGCGAACGGTCATCTATCTATCGATTGGTTGCCTGTACAAAAGTGTCGAAAGCGAGATCTGCTACTGGTGACTGTGAGTGTAATTTTAATCGTCATCACTTCAGCATACGACACCGATCGGTACAAAGCGTGCCCCAATCTAGTAATTCGATTCGAAAGGGTGCGTGTGTACTCTGGGGGCGCTCGCGTGTTCCTCAGATAGAGTCCAGTCGACCGCGAAACAACCGTCTAGAGACCACCCAGGCCCTTAATTCACTTCAGTCTAGTGCTTGAGGGTTTTTCGAGTTAGCGCCACGTAGGTATTCGGCCGCCTGCCATTTCGTGCAGGCTTCGTGTGGGCTGATTCCATGCAAAGATAAATTGAGCTCGCCTTCTGTGGCTCTACATAAGTCGCTTTAAACCTGCTTCTTCTCCTTTTCAAAGCGAAGTTCAACGTGGAGAATATCCCAACCCTTAGCGACGGTAGTGCACACTCTGCACGCCCACAAAGAGGTTGTCAAGCAGTCGTCGTCAGTCGAACTCGAACTTCAGTTGATCAAAGCCAAATGACGACGAATATTTTGCAGTGGGATGGCTACACTCTTGGGAACCTGACGGCATTGCGCAACGACTCGCTTGACAGATTGCAGAGGATCCTTCTAGCCAACTGTGTCCTGGTGCGTGCGCGCCTGCGTGCGTGCGTGAGTGCGTGCGTGCGTGCGTGCGTGCATGCGTGCGTGCGTGCGTGCATGCGTGCGTGCGTGCGTGCGTGCGTGCGTGCGTGCGTGCGTGCGTGGGTGTGTGCGTTCGTGCGTGCGTGCGTGCGTGCTGGCGTGCGTGCGTGCGTGCGTGCCTGCGTGCGTGCGTGACTGCGTGCGTGCGTGCGTGCGTGCTCGCGTGCTCGCGTGCGTGCGTGCATGCGTGCGTGCGTGCGTGCGTGCGTGCGTGCGTGCGTGCGTGCGTGCGTGCGTGCGTGCGTGCGTGCGTGAGTGCGAGCGTGCGTGCTCGCGTGCGTGCGTGCGTGCGTGCGTGCGTGCGTGCGTGCGTGCGTGCGTGCGTGCGTGCGTGCGTGCGTGCTCGCGTGCTCGCGTGCGTGCGTGCGTGTGTGCCTGCGTGCGTGCGTGCCTACGTGCGTGCGTGCGTGCGTGCGTGCCTGCATGCGTGCGTGCATGCGTGCGTGCGTGCGTGCGTGCGTGCGTGCGTGCGTGCGTGCGTGCGTGCGTGCGTGCGTCCGTGCGTTTCCTTTCCATGCAAAGAGTTCCAGGCCATTGTCGGTGCTGTGGCGGTCGTGACGAACGTCTTGATCATGCTGGTGGTGTACCGTAGCACGGAGCTGCACTCGCGCTGCTTCGCCCTCGTGTTCCAACTGGCGGTGGCCGACTGTCTAGTGGGAGTCGCCTACCTTCTCACGGGCGTCAAGCGAGTCGTAAGGCTCGCCTGGCAGTGGGACGAGGTCGCCACTCAGCGATGGTGCTGCCTCGAAATGCGGCCTCTCTACTTTGCGTGCGTTTCTGTTTGGTTTAACCAAAAAATGTAGCAGCTGTCCCAGAATCGGGAATTTTTGGAACACTTTGTGGGCAGGTGGGCAGCGGATGGCGTGGTGGTAGAGAACGGCCTCTTGGGCGAACGGTCCTGGGTTCGATTCTCAGTGGATCCACTATGAACGAGTCTTTCCCGATCTATGGAACTTCTCGTGCTGTCGCTGCCCTAGATTACAGATGGCGTTGTTCCGACTGTCTCTGGCTAATTGCGCGGCTCGAGACTTGAAGGCGTCATAGAGAAGGGTATGCTATATGGGCCATTGACGGCCTCCTAGCGTTGCCCCTAATCTAACAACAAAACTGTTGTGTTGCCTACATATAATAGGTACATATATGCCCCCTCTAGGCAACTGTTCTACCCCCTCCCCTTATAAGATGGCTGAGAATGACTGTACTCTTCTCCTCACTGACACCTTCCAATAGTTGCGTCCGTCGATGAGTCGCTACTTTCAGTCTGAACGGATCAATTCTCCTTGCGCTGGAAGTGGGTCTCGATCGCTATCAGGCTCTATTCATGCCAATTCACTACATAAAGGCTGACGCGCGATCCTTCACGTGGAGCGTCAGCGTTGTCGCCTGGCTCTACTCTTTTGTGGATTCTCTGACCATCTTCTACGGCACGAGCACCACGCAACTGATCACCAACTGCTTCATACTGTTCGTGGCCACGCCGTGTGAGCTATACCCCAGCGGGTGAGCGCTAGGGAACATTCAATCGCGGTGTTCCATTCAGCGTTCTACGAGTACCAAGTCTATCACAAGCTGGGTTTAGTCACGCTGATTTTCATCATGTACATCGGTTTGCTAATCGGCATTTTGGTGCGCGTTCAAAATGCGAAGCGCAGAAACGAAGACGTCTGCGAAGTCAAGAAGCGAATCGGGGTTAGTTTAAACGACACACTTCACCCACATATGGAAGGGTCGATGTGCGGGGACTGGGAGCTTTGTTGGTGCAAAGGCGCGTGAAGGCGATTTTTACGGGCAAAAGACGCTGCACACATACATGCACGTCGGTACAGTCAAACACTCTCACACAGTCTCACATGCACATAGGTACCGCATCCACATACGCGACTATGCATTCACACAGACCTGAAAAATTTCGTCATAAGGAGCGCCTCACCCCCCCCCCCCCCACAAAGCAATCATAATAAGTGCCTCAACCCCACTATAATCGCTAATCGATCCGTCTTCTCCAATTCTCCCAGAGACGGCTCCGTTCAAGTAGACGGCGATCCGTAAGGAATTTACGTGATGACTACTACACGACCGCTTGTCGTCAGGTGCGCGTCGCGTCGATGCTGACCGTGGTGGCGGTGATGTACCTGACGACGCAGATGGCGTCGCGCGGCCTTCTCGCCCTGCTCGTGGCCGTGGCGCCGACGCGTCGTCTCGAGTACGGGCCTCTCCTCCGATGCGTCATCGTCGCCAACTCCGCTCTCAACTTTGCCGTTTACCTGCTGTGCGGAGACTCCGTTGTCGCGCGCGCACGCACGCACGCACGCACTCACTCACTCACTCACTCACTCACTCACTCACTCACTCACTCACTCACTCACTCACTCACTCACTCACTCACTCACTCACTCACTCACTCACTCACTCACTCACTCACTCACTCACTCACTCACTCACTCACTCACTCACTCACTCACTCACTCACTCACTCACTCACTCACTCACTCACTCACTCACTCACTCACTCACTCACTCACTCACTCACTCACTCACTCACTCACCCCTCCTCTCTGCACGCACGCACGCACGCACGCACGCACGCACGCACGCACGCACGCACGCACGCACGCACGCACGCACGCACGCACGCACGCACGCACGCACGCACGCACGCACGCACGCTCCCAAGCACGCACGCACGCACGCACGCACGCACGCACGCACGCACGCACGCACGCACGCACGCACGCTACCACGCCGGCTCGAAAGCTCGCTCGCGCGCACGCACGCATGCACGCACGCGCGCACGCACGCACTTAGACTAAATCAAATTCAACAGTATCTTGCGTGTTCGACTTTTCAGCATGAATTCGGAATTCAAGAAAGGCTTCAAGAACCTATTACGCCTGGTGGCTGGCAGAGTGCAGCACACAAACAGACAAACACCCGTTCGATGCGCCCACTGGTCCTAGTCATGTGATTTGACGAATCCGCCAGAAACGAACGAGACATGAGAATAAGAATGCTCCCCCAGTCAGCACAACGCATACTCAAGCATGCTTCTAACAAACAGTCTTACCATAGCACACGCAGTCTGTGTTTTGAAAGCAGCTGGATTTCTTAGCAGGGTCGGTGATATCGCCGTACATGCTTTCATCTGCTCAGAAGATCTGCTTTGCATCTGCGCTCCAACTTCGTTCTATTTCAATTTGATTAATTTAACAATTTACGTGCATGTGTAGAAGCGGTAGAGCGGTCAAAGTTGAGAGTGTGCTTTCTTTCAAGCAGAGTTGAAGAAGCACCGCCATGGCGCTTGCAGCGGGACTAACCGAAGCCGCTGGATGCTCGACTGACCACCTTTACGGTGCGTGTGCAGGACAAACGGGCGCCATGTCACGGACGGAAGCACACGGGTCCCCACTCTGCGACTACACTGCGACAGTGACACTGCGACACTACTATGGAATAGACAAAAATGACGGGATTTTGTAGCTCCCTTTCGAATCAAACGTGAGTTGGAAAGAGAACCACAGCGCCGCAGGCGAAAATTTTGCGCTTTTGAGTGCCTGAATCCCTGCTTATTTCCCCTTTGTGCTCGCCCTTCTTTCTCGCTTCTCTCCCTGATCTCTCCCCCTCCTTCCCCCCCCCCCCCAATCTGAGCTGACAGGAGGGGGAGACCCCCCTCTCCCCCCCCCCCCCCGTCTGGATCCGCTAGTGACAGTGATGCAGTGAGTCAGCACTGATATCTCTCGTTGAATAATATCACAACCGTACGGCATTCTATAACTGCTAACACATTCGAATACTGCCTGCGTACTGGAATGGTGCGTTAACGACTTTCAACTAAAAATGAACGACTTTCAACTGGCAGTACGGTACTCCCGAATTCGAACATGAGTACAATATCACGTGCTAATAACAAATTATAAACGTACAAAATTGCTCGGCCGGTGGCGTTGCATGTTGTGCGGCACACCGCTCAACATGCAGTACACCTTTCTATGAAGAGGGTGTTCGAATTTTCCAGTTCAAAGTGCCTGTATCGACTGTTGTTTGGCGCTGAGCGACGACTTGTTCGACTAGTCTAAGCAGGGGTGCCAAGTGGGAGGGGCCCTCCGACAAGGACCGTGGCCAGGCCCAGTGCCTGCCTTCGTCGGTTCCCGCACCCTGGACTTGGGATCACGCTGGGCCACACCAGCCCCAGTGAACAACGTCCCACTTGCGGGCAGTCCTTGTGGACACGCCCAGAGGAGCCTGCTCTTCTGGCAAGACGTCCCAGGGAAGAAGATCCGACACTGCCTGCTCCCTTCGGGGCAATTACAACAACAACAACTAGTCTAAGCACGCCAAAATGTCACACGGGCAATTAACGGAAAGCGCAAAGGGAAACAAGAAGCTAGCGCAATGAGAATGCGTCCTGAGGCCCCGTTGGCGCCGAGGTGCACCACGCTGCTGTTGTTGAACCGCCCCGCCACCAGGAGCCCAGCTCGTCGACGAAGCAGTCCACTGTGTAGTGGCCGCTGGCGACGCTGTCCCCCGAGTGGTACTACACAACAAACCAGCAGCTGTGGTGAATGTCACTCAGCGCGAAATGAGCGCGCACTCACGACGACGCGACCTTGCTGCGCGACAGAGATGTTGACGAAGGGCGCGACGTCCAACTGCTTGGGCACGTCCACCGGAACGCCCACCTTGTCCGAGTTCGCGTCGAACCTACAATTCCGTGACAAAATTCAGTGACAGGTCGACTGGGGTCTTGCGCCTCAGCGACAGCAGGATCGAGGCGCCGCTGCCGAGCGCGAGCGCCGACGAAGTCGACTGCGGTTGCGCGCCGACAGCCGAGGCAGGGGCGGAGCCGCTGCCGACCGCGAGCACCTGTCGACTGGGGCCGCGTGTGTGGGTTGAGCGCTTGCTGAACGCCTTCCTCTTGCCAACCTCGGCATCTCGTACGCGCCTTTCTACCGCGCTTTTCCTGACAGTGTGTCCAGTCAGCTACTAGACAAAAAGAAGTTTCTGCAAACATTTACAAAAAAATTATTGAACTTCGACTGTCGCACGCTAATTTCTTTGGCGGCTGAGCGAGCCGTTCGCGCCAATGTGCCGCTCCGCTTTTCTTGTAGGATCTCGCGCACATCGTCCAGACCCCAAACGTCCATGTCGATCTTGCGCTTCATCGCTTTCCTTGTTGCCCGTGACTCTGATGCGATGCAGTTAAATTTGAATACAGAAAAACACGCTATTCGGCGAAGGATACGGTAGTCCCACGGTGTCCCACTGTGTCCCACTAGGAGTTGAAACTCGACAATATGCGACCGGGAATTACTGCAAGTAGGAATTCTTGTAGGATCGTATCCTGAAGGCAAACATGGATTCCGATGAGCCTCTCCCCTGCTCCTCGCTCCCGAAAAACGTGCCCTTGGGAGAGATGTTGGCACTGCAGAACGAGATTGGAATTAAGAAATTTAATCGGAAATTTCTGGCTGCGCAGCGACATTCCGGACCTTCGCTCTCCGAGGGCGTCCCAGAAGCAACCTTGACGGAGACGCGTGAGAAAAAGAACAAATTCCAAAGGTGTGTTGATTTGCACGCGTGCGCGCAACGGGCACGCACGCACGCACGCACGCACGCACGCACGCACGCACGCACGCACGCACGCACGCACGCACGCACGCACATCGTTTTATTCATCAGGAGCTCTACCGAGGAGCGATCGAAATCGATGCGAAAGCGCCGCCCTCTGGAAGTGTCCTCAAAGAAGCGGCCCCAACGCTCGGCTGAATCACCGGCGCGTTGGAATGCCAATTGTTTTTCTCGAAAATTTAATTTTTTTTAAATTTCGAAATTCCAGGCAAAACGGTCGATACGCGACCCGCGCTTCGACCCGCGCTGCGGCGACTTCGATCCCTTTCTGCACGAGAAGAATTTCGAGTTCGTCGAGCAGATTAGAAAACGAGAGAAAACGGTAGTGTGCGTGCGTGCGTGCGTGTCTGTGTGTCGGTGCGGGCGTTCGTGCGACGTGTGTGCCGTCTAGGAGCTGAAGCGAATGCTCAAATCCGAATCGGACGCTGAAACTAAGGAGAAAATCAAGGAATATCTGCTCAGAGAGGTATGACGCGCGGCAAAAGTTGAAATTTGGCAGCGTACGCGCACTTCTGTATATTCCTAAGTGTGGTCGATTCAGCAGAGGTGCCTACGGGATTGTGCGAGGGGTGGGGGCGCTGATTTTTCGAAGACTTTTGTTGTAATTCGGGATTTCGCTATGGGTTTTTATGCGTTGAAATTTTGCCTAAAATGATACTTTATCCTTACTACTAATGCGCTTAAAGTGCGCAGGTTGTGACCCGAAGCATGCAGTGTCATACCAAAATGTAAATTTAAAGCCGAAATGTGCCGAAGAGTGCACGAATACAGGGCCATATGCAAATTGTTTGCCACTTTCAGCAGGATAATTGCCTTGAGGATCAGGAAATCGAAGGCCGGGAAAATATCCCACAGGGGTATAGGATAGATAGGGTTCAACAAAGGGGGGGGGGGTCCCCATTGGCACGTGCGACATTTTGGGTTTCTTTTCATGCAAAACTGCTATTCTACCTAGGATTTAGTGAAGTTCTATCTAATGTGTAACACAATTAGCATATTACCAATCCTTAAATTTTCTTGGCCTGCCCCAATTTCTTGCACACCCATGGGCAATCAAACTGTGAATTTGGTTCGTTTGTTTCGCACGGTTTTCGGAAGTTGTTTACATAGTTTGAGGTTTGAGCGTAGTTTTGACCCCCCCCCCCCACTTTCGACTGCTGGATTAAAAGAGCAAAGTGGGGGGGGGATAAATAAAGACGGATGCATACTTATTGATCGTGCATCCCCCACACCTTCACTAGTCCATGTTAAAATCTGGTGGATGTGGAAAATGTCGGAGCCATCACCTAGCGGAAACGCGAAACAAATGCCTCGGAAGCAGTAAACTGTGGAACACGATTTTTTCATACATTGTGGGGGGTATCATGGTTGCATATTTAAAAGCGTTTTTCTCAAAGTTGTTTTTTTTCAATTAAGAATTTTTGCCTAAAATATCGCATCCAAGTGGCAAAGAGACGTTCAAGCGATTAATTTCGATTTAGGCCGCACGAGTAGTGGCCATTTATGCTTAAAAACTGGGTTGTTGTACCGAGACTAAGCGGTTTATATTGTCGTATTGTATTGCATGCTTGCTGCAGTGTATGCATACATGTAACTGGGGGGGGGGGGGGGTTGCCACCCACCCACTCGGAATTTTACCCCTACCCAGCCGCTCCCCCAACCCTCCCCCCCAGAATTTTCCCGAAGTTTTCCAACTTGTCTATAACTATAGAAAGTAGTTTATTTTTCGTCTTTTTTACCCTAAAACAGCTGAATAACGCTATTTATAGCCTATTTTTGCCCATTTTTGACCGTAAAGTGTCTATTTAGACACTATTTGGGTACACTTTTTCTACCCTCTGACATGTAGTGTTATCATGGGCTTTTTGTAGGCTAACCGTGACGTGTCGGCGAAGGAGCGAGCGAGACAAAAGGAGCGCCTGCGGGAGCTTCGGGCGGAGAATCAGCGCCGACTCAGGGAAGGCAGACAGCCATTCTACTTGAAGAAAGGTGTGTGCGTGCGTGCGTGCTTGCGTGCCGGTGCGTGCGTACGAGCGGGCGCGCGCGCGCGCGCGTGAAAAAAACGTATTTATTATGCAGCCCCCTGTCTAATCAGTTTCCATACTGTGTTTTGTTGTTGGATGTGGGGCGGCAACACTAGGAGCCTAGGAGGCCGTCAATGGTCCATGCAGCATACGCGTCTCCATGACGCCTTCCCGTCTAGAGCCACAAAATTCGACATTCGGAATAAGGCCATCAGTAATCTAGGGCAGTGACGGAATCTAGGGCACAAGGAAATCCATCGAAAGGGAAGTCCTCGATCTAGTGGCTCCATCAAGAATCGAACCTAGGACAGTGCGCGCAAGAGGCCGATTCTCTACCACCACGCCATACGCTGCCCCATACTGTATTATATTCAAAATCGTGTCTGCATTGGCGTCCGGTTTTCCCACTCTGCGAAGCGAACTGGAAGTGGTGATCTCACAGTGCTCGATGGGCCTTTTTCCTCTTTCAGCCGAGCTGAAGAGGTTGGAACTGGGAGAGAAGTTCTCGGAATTACGGTCGAAGGGCAAGCTCGACAAATACCTAAAGAAGAAGGCCAAGAAAATCACCGCGAAGGCCGAGGCTCGCTTCTGAAAGACTGATACACCACTTTGTGGCATTTGCTGTCTGCTGGTCCCATTGTCAGGATGCCAACAGTTGGTTGCCCGATGTTGAGTGATGGCCCTGATCTGCGTTGGACAATTAGATGAACAACGAGAATGGATGGAATGAATGTAGAACAATTTTCTTGATTTTTTGGTGTGAAATGCGGGATCTGAATGGCAAAAAAGTTCTAATTGGGCCGGAATACAGATGTTTCTCAATCTGTGACTATCTACTGACTCTGTCATGAGCGAACTGACTGACGCTGACCCTTTTGTTTGACCATACATGTAACTGGGGGGGGGGGGGGGTTTGGGGGGGGGGGGGATTGCCACCCACCCACTCGGAATTTTGCCCCTCCCCAGCCCTTCCCCCCAGAATTCTTCGAAAGTTTTCCAACTTGTCTACAAGTGTAAAAAGTAGTATATTTTTCGTCTTTTTCAGTGTTTTTTGACCATAAACAGCTAAATAATGCTATTTCTAGCCTATTTTAACCTATTTTTGACCCAAAAGTGCCGATTTAAGACACTATTTGGGTACACTTTTTTTACCCTCTGAACACCCCCTCCCTCTTCAAATCTGCTTACCCCCCCCCCCCCACCCCCCAGAATCGTCTCCGGCCCTCCCCCCCCCCCCCACTTCAAAAACCCGGTTAAGGCCAAAACACACGCCTCCGTCCCGCACGGTCGGCACGACCGGTCAGCCGGACGCGCCTATCAAATGCACGCGCGCCGGTGCAGGACGGAGGCGTGAGGGCCAAACACACGCCTCCGTCCTCCGGTACGGGCGGCACCGGGCGGCACGGCCAGTCAGCAGGACGCGCCTATCAAATGCACGGTATAGATTGGCTGCCGGTCCAAATTCAGATTTCTAGAAGTGGGACTGGCAGCCAACCGATACCGTGCATTTGATTGATAGGCGCGTCCTGCTGATCGGTCGTGCCGCCCCGTGCCGGACGGAGGCGTGTGTTTTGGCCTTTACATGTAGGCTTTTGACTGACGCTGGAAGTGGGTGAGGGGTAGTGCGCAACTTGGCAGAAGTGACGCCACGTATGCGCTTTTGGCCCCAGGGGTACTTTTTGCGGGGGGGGGGGGGGGGCAGTATTGGAGAGGAGAATCATTGGAGAATGTGCAACAGGTGCATACGTACAGAGGTAGCTATATGCTTCAAATGTATTTCCATCCAGTCGCAACTCTATTGTGGCGTCCAGATGCATGGAAGGAATACATCTCGTCACTTGTCGCTGGCCAAGCCTCAGTAACTGAAACTCAAGTCTCAAGTGCCACTGCATCGAGACACGGTTGTGCACTGCATTTGAAAGAGCACTAACAGCCTGCAGCAGTTTCTCTTGCCGTTTTCGTACCAACTCTGCTTTGCGCAGTACACTTTCCTGTTCACACAGGTGATCAACTGAAAAAGTTGAGCGGAGTGAACAGTGTGTGCTTTTGTAATGTGCAATGGCCTGTAGGTATGCTGGATATTTGTCTGTCTCGCCTGCAAAAATCAAACTGCAGGAATGGTTTAGGCCCATAGTGTCCAACCCACCTAACGTAACGTTCTTTGTATATTACTACTAAGAAATGCAGAAAACGTTTGCTAAAAATCGCCGATTCTATACCTACTCAAGATTTTTTTTTGTAAAAAAAGCACTGTCATAATGGTACGGTTGTGTATTGGGTTTCAGCTACAACGCAGGGCTTATAGCTAGCAATCGCGTTACACTTGTTGTGCCTCACATACAATTGGAAAAGGGGTATATTATCCCTTCACCCTACTGAAATGTCCAGACGACGAGGTTGGGGCGTGTGGCAGCTTGAACTTTTGTTAAAAATTCATTGAAAATCATTGCTTTTCGGCTAACGTTATGCACACATGCGAGGCGGACTTTTGGGCACGGGAAAGCCGTAGTGGAACTAATGGAAGAGATACTGTATCGTGCTAATGGCACCGCTGATCAAATAAAAGTATAACTGTACACTCCGTGATAATGGGTTCACGCCATTTTGTCATAATGTTGTGGCAAAATGTGTTTCTTCTCAGTATAACTGTTGTTCAAAGAGTAAGCTTTGCACATATGACTGCCAAGTTTGTATTTCCACCCTCGATGGACACGTATAACGCGTCTTTTTGTCAAAGAATTGCTAAGGATCCGACAAGAATGGTTATTCGGGATTTTCAAAATATTGTAGACATTGCTGGTGCGCTGTAAAAAATGACGTCGGAATGAATGCGTGCGCGCGCTATCGTAGCGAGGCGGAGGACCAACTTGCTGCTAAAGCCCGATTTATAACCGTGGGACACGGACACGCAAATATCCGCTCGATTTATAACCATGGATCTTT